>LPNX010142873.1:238174-367346 GCA_001517045.1 Pseudotsuga menziesii | reverse complement strand
TGCGTTTTGAGGGCTTCTATCTAGCACATAAGTAAAAAATCAGGTTTTCATCGCCAAATTTGGCCAAAAAGTGTTACCCATCTTCATGGAATCACCCTTGTCTTATAGCAATAACTATTAACAATGGCGGGGACATTGCCACGTCGTGGCTCTTGTTTAAATAGTATTCTCTGTTTTTAATACATCTAGCCATCAAATCATTTACAATAGATGGTATACCGTATGGTAACGGGGAGGTAGAGTTGGTGAGTTGGTTTTTTTGGCATTTGCTACAGAAATCCCATGCATGATGTAGAAGAACAAAAACTCATTTATCCTTGGGCTACGAAACTCCAATGTGTGTTAGAAGATTGCGAGATCATCAGAGTATGATAAATATAAATAAAATTTGTTTGTTAGAATATCCCTAACTTGAAGGAGTGGTATTTGATCTAAGAAACCATGGCCCATGGAAATTTAAGCCATCAAAATCACTCGGAGATTGCACCTGTCTTGGGCCACATCAACCCTCAACTTGTTGGATTTTGGGTGTCTCCTCCTAACCTGCTCACACCTATGGATATTTGAACCGAGTTGCCTTGCTAATGAGACTCACACCTTAACTTAATGAGCTAGAAGGAATTGACTGGAGTATTACAAAATTTGACCATTTGCTGTATAAGGAAATTTAAAGAGACATTTCTAGTGAATGTAAATGTCCGCAAAGGCCAGTTGAATTTCAATGAAATTGAACAAGCATAGAGGAAAATGTAGATTGAATGAATTGGTTTGAAGAAGTGAGTCCATCAACTTGAATAATATAACAACAGAAGATTATCTAGTTCACCATCATGGAGTTATAGACAAATTTGCATAAATTTAAACCTCCATACTATAAGCTCAAAGTCCTATGTAATTAGTAACACGAAGTTGCATTGAAAAATACCAAAATGATACTAAACTTAGTAAAGCAGTTAGAACCTTAATCTATAAAACAAAATTAAAAATTAAGTAAAACAAATAAGAGATTCTTTTAAGGGATTCTTACTGATGTAACTATATTAAAAAATATAATGTTCAATTATATTTTAGAGAATCTAGCACCATATTGTCTCATTGTAGAGAAAACACAAAAACGAATTTTTATTATTGCAAAATGAAACAAAAACATAATACCATATTGTATCATTGTAGAAAAAACAAACAAAAAACCATTTACATTATTGCAAAGTAAAAGACAAACATAATACCATATTGTATCATTGTAAAAAAAGCAAAAAAAAACCCAGCAAAGTAAAAGACAAAGACCAGCATAATACCATATGGAGTAACCTACTTACCCGATCATTTGCACCGATCGGACGACCGGCAACATCGGATGTGACCGCTCACGTGAGCCAGGTCATCCGATCGGTGCAAATGGTCGGGTAAGTAGTGAAATCCATACCATATTGTTTCATCGGAAAGCACAAAAAAGAATTTGCATTATTGCAAAGTGAAACACAAGCATAGTACCATATTGTTTCATCATAGAGAAAGCACAAACAATAATTTGCATTATTGTAAAGTGAAACACAAGCATAGTAACGACTGAATCTTTGCTCATCTCTACATCAGGCTCATTGTAAATTATTCACAAAGAAAGAAATCATTAAAGATTGAAATGGATTGGGATGATCAAACTCAATTTTATATTCATCTCATGATCAAATAGAGACACAAGATTTAGTTCTTGATCAAATAGAGACACAAGATTTAGTTCTTGAATAATAATAGTATGTCATAAATATATATATATATTTTTTTATGTAAGAAGGAATATGTATTTAATAATATTTTAGTATTCTTCGTACTAACTTAAAGTCCATAAGAAATAGGAAGAAGGATACTGATACCAAATATAAGTCTAACATGTTTTAATAGTACGATCGAAAGTGTCCTTTCTCATATATCCAAAAATAAAAAATGTTCCAAGCCATGCTCTTCGTGATCATTATGAAATTTATGCTCTTCGTGGTCATTATGAAATTTACAAAACAATTTTAGTGAGCTTCACATTAAACAAGTGCAAAAACTTTATGTAGTTAGATATATAAAAAAAATGTAAGACAATGATCAAGGAACACAAGCCTTTAGCTTTTATTTTTGTGTGTTTAATGGAAAGCAATGAAAGCATGTAGTCTTTTGGAGATAGACAAGAAAGGAGAAATAAAAAATCAATCAATAATTCTATAGATAGAACTTGTAGATGAAATATGAGAGCTATCATGCCCTTGGACAATGTAAATTTATAAGCTAGATTTTTAGGTTATGCCCCAAACATGGAAAATGGGGAAGTTAATAGTGTTAACTGAAAATAAACTGTTAATGGATTTTTCGTCTACATTGTTGCTAATTGATTTGCTTACATGATTCTTAGGCTATGGCCCAAACATGAAAAATGGGAAGTTAAGAGTGTTGAGTGAAATTAAACCATCAATGACATTTTCATCTACTTGTTATGAACTGTTTCACTTACATGATTGGCATTCTAAAATTTTCATAGTCAATATTTCAATGGGTATAGTGAATGAATGATTATTTTTATAATTATCTAAACAAAAATTAGAATAGCCACCAACTACAAAGATATATCTAATTGTTAATTGCCATAGGAGTCAAGGCTTGACTTTATTTTTACCCTAGTGTAGTGACCGGTGCCACTAAGGATATACACACCATGTGCTAGTAGATGACGATTATACTTGATAATAATGAAATCCATAATTATACATTGACCTAGATGACTGAAATATTGACACTGACAACATCATATAACATATATAGACCCGAATAACACACCCATGTCATCGTGAAGAGGCCAATATTGATAGACACAAGAGATCCACTACATATCCAAATAAAGAAAATAAATAGTATGCATGGATTAAAAGTGTGGCAACTACATGCTCCACCTTACAACCAAATGTCTTATTCAAACAATGTTCTTCCCTTAATACAAGAAACCATCAAATAATTTCCAACAGATGGTAGACTGTATGGACGACTAGCGATAACTACTAGAGTATGCGATGGTGATTGGATTTTCTTGTCACCATTGTATAGTAATGGGGAGGTTGATTGGTGAGATAGTTTTTTCTTGCATTTTCTATGGAACTCCCATTCATGTTGCAGAATAACAAAAAAATATTTATCCCTGGGCTATGTAACTCCCACATGGGTTGAAAAACTAGGAGATCATCGTAGTATAATAAAATTTAATAACATGCTATAGAAGGAAAATCAAACAAGAATTTCTAATTAATGTAAATTGATGCAAAGGACAACTGACTTCTAGCCAAACCGAATAGGCATAGAGGAAAATAGAAATCAGATGAATTGGTCTGAAAAAGTGACTCCATCAATATGAATAAGAGAACAACATGCATTTGTTCAATTCACCTTCTTGGAGTTATAGACTGATTTGTATCTAGTTGTTCAAGGACTGCATTTGTAAAAGTATGGGAAATACTTAGACCTCTAGACTATAAGTTAAATGCCATATTAGGTCCTATCCTTCAATGACACCACATTAGATTTTGGACTCTTACATGCACTACAATTTGGAGGGAACCCCACAAAATTTTGAAAGCAGAAACTATGATGCTCTTGAACCAATGAGGATGCGCTACAATAGATAAGCAACCATTTTAGTTTGTTGGAAAATGCGAAAAAAAAAAAAAACTGCAAAAATACCAAAGTTCTTAGAGAATCCAAGTATGTATCACCAATACAATTTTTTAATATCCATTAATGAATACTTATAAATAATCTTTGAATGGATGTACCAACACTAACATATATGATATGCTAATGGGAACTCAAATTTAAATGACATTTAGATCCTATACGATATTTTAAGTCACATAAAATTAAGACCTTGACCTTAAATAAATAAGAAGTAAATTCATAGGGATTTTGGATTTGTCTATATTTGTCAATCACATAAATTTTAGTTTGTAACTTATTTAAATTGCATGTATTAATATTTGATTTCAAATAAAACTGCATCATGCACACCTTGGAAAAACTGTATATTAGATTGACTTGATATCTACTTTCAATATAATTTTAGTGATATTATATTATTTCTATTTTATAGATTTATGGAAATTGCTTCTTAAATTGGACTTTAAACTACAATTTTGTTTAGTTCTAATATACACCTTTGGATTTGGATAAACATGTGTGGAGAGAGAAGCAAATTCTTAGTAGTTGGGAATTATGACATTAGTTAAATGCTATAAATCATTAGTTGATGAAGCATGGTGAAAAGACAGATTAATTGAAATACAAAGGCTACTAAGATCAAAGACTACGAGGACATATGGTTTTATTTTTTAATGAAATGAATGGGTGCATAAAGATGAAGAATTGTTTGTTAGGACGCAATGCAAAATGAAAAGTTTCATTTATTTTTCTTTGATTGATCATATTTAGTGTTATGTTGTACGTGAAGTAACATTATGCACCACTCTAAGGGTTGGACCCCACTATATAGTAGGAGGTCCGCAGGCAACAACATAATATTGATATTTCCTTTGTTGGATCCCTATCTTAGGACTAAAAAACTAGAGAAGATATTGGTCTTGGAGGAAGGAGGCTCATACAACAATAATGATGGTGCAACAACATCACAATTATTAGCTAACAATGCAATAGAGGATAACCATCAAAGGACGCCCATGATAGGTGGTAGAGAATTCCCTTACAATGTTACGGTTTTGGGATAATATACACTTAATGCATTTAATGTAGTGATGTTCCCAACCACATTGCAACCACCCCAACAATAAGACTTCAAAGTTGACAACCAATAAGATGGAAGAAAATACATGTTATGGTTCATTTTAATTACTATAATAAGTATTACTACAAACTATCTATGTTAAACATTGGAAAATCAAAATAAATTTGAAGCCAAACCCTTAACTAATAGAGATTCAGTGATGAATTGAACACAATAGTTATCCTAGCCTTCGACAAGGACTATTAAGTTTGCTCTATTCTAGTCATCTTTCTTCTAAGTTAAAACAGAAGGTAAAATACCTTTAAGAGTCAACAAAGAGTGAACAAATTCAATTAGTCTGAAATTGAGGAAAACAAAATATTGAATGCTTAAGTGAGGGCACAAAAGAAAATGTTATATAGTGGATTAATATATTTAAGCCATCATTACACTATAAAGTGAAGAGCTAGTTCATGAAGAATAAAGGTGGAAAAAATGTATATAAATTTTTATATACATAAAAGAGGTAATTAAAAAAAGTATTAGGATACTTGAGTGCAGAATTAATTAAAAGAAAAAAAAGAAGAACATAAAAGAAAATAAGTAATTAAGCTAAAAATGTATCAGAATTTTTGTATTTGCCACATTGACTTATTGTCGAAGAAGCACGCAAGAAAATATTAAGTCACGAACTATGGAAATGATTGATTCACACATGTAGTCAAAATTTTAATAATTAATGAGTAAGTTAGGGCATTGTAAAGTGAAAAATAGACAATTACAGTTTGAGTTTAAGAAGAGGAATTATTTTTATAAGTTATCATAGAGATATAATCATTGCCTAAAAAATAAAAATAAAAAAGTTGGATCAAGCTAATCAAGACTTTAACAATAAATTACCAAAGAAGAATGAACAAATATCATGCTTAAAATCATAGTCAAAATTTACTAGCAAAAACTAGGAAGTCAAGGACAAAAAGCAAGACGATAAAAATTTAGAAAAAAAAATCAAGATCTCGAAAAGAAATTATCCGAAAAAGATGAATACAAATTCCGCCTAAGGAACCTTAATTAGAGATTGGTTGATCAAATTAAGAGATTAAGGGAAACCACAATGGAGAATCCAGAATAAAAAATAAATACGACAAGTTAGATAATAAGGAAGAATTCTTATGTTGAAAGCAACATAATCAGGGCTTAGACAAATTAAAAAGCTAAAGCATGATGATAGATATTTATAAGAAGATTTAGTTCTCAAAGTAGAATTAGTTAATAATGAAATAATGACTAACCCATAAGGAAGTTATCAGATACTCAAATTCAAACATTAGAAAAGGGAACCAATACAAAGTTAGTCGACGCTCAAATTTAGACGAATGCTTATATTGACAAATCACTACAAACATCAAGAGGATATGGTTACAAGGAACAATAAAAAAATATTAGGATGCCTTATCATCATCTAAATCACAAGAATCAATATGGAAAATAACAAGATCAAAAAATATATAAACAATATTTTTCTTTATGACATATGAACTACAAATGTGAAAAATAAGAGAGACAAAATCGACAACTTGTGTGGAAGCTAAAAACCAAAAGTTCCATCCAAACCATCGTTCAACAAAAAATTCCAGTAAATTTAAACTTGGGGTGGATCAATTCACACTCTATGCAACAATTTTGCCGGGGAATTCATAAATAATATCATCTTATTTCGTCAAGTATTGCAGTTACCACCAAAAAGATCTTGATAAGACCTTGTGAGCCAGAATGAGAGTTGAAGGGAAGCTTTTCAATAATTTTTAGGGGAAGGAAAATGTAACAATATAATAATAATAATAATAATAATAAATAATGGTTAACTAAGGGACACATCCCTTCATGAACAATTGCTATAAGTGACTTTAGGCTTGTATACATACGACACTATCATTGTATATTAAATCATCTCGTACTTTTATCATATTATTGATATTTATTCGTATAGATTCTTTTATATTATCATATTTATTTTGGATATTTACTGTTTCAACCGGATTGGTTCCTCTCATTGAGCCTATTGAATCCATTCCATCAATTTATACAAAGCAGTTTGAAAAACCCTATGCCAAATGTCTCTCATTTTTCATTTATTTTATTTTTATTTCCTTACATGCAATGGTGCATGCAACAAGTTTGACATATGTTTTGAAGGTCTCATACATGCGTTGCTTCTATTGACCAAAAGTGAGGTAAAAAGACTTAATGCACTTGCATGACCTTATATTATTATTAAAATTTATCATATACATATATTGTATTACCTTATTTTATGCACCTTTAGGTTGTTCTATGCATTTGAAGTAAAAAAGAGTGGATGAGTTGATTTATAATCTCAAAAACACATTATAAGCTCTCATTGTATGCATTTGAAGTACTAGAATCCAACGAATTGGTTAGAGCAACTATATACTATATGAGATAATTGTTCCTTGAGTAAAAATAAACAACCCGAGTAGAATGAGTATGTTCAATATCATTTTCTTTTATTGATTTTGAACTAGAAGAAATATCACTATATAAATATGTTTGCTTTATGTCTTTCACTGTACATATCTTCACTATGAAATTCATATAAAACATGTTAACCATTGCACTTGAACTTCATGTAACATAAAAATTTGAGTTGGTACCTTATGTTAAAATGAAAGCATGAATAGATATGTCGACATCCAAAATAATTTAGCATACAAAAGAATTTAGCATATATATATAGCCTACATATATTTGATCTCCAAGTTATGTAATTCTAAATAATAATGAAATGATATTTACAATTCAATATTGTCGAAATGATGTGCATTTTCAACTTTTTGCACTTTCTATTATCTTTCCTTTACTATACAATGGACCTACCTCATTCTATCTACGGTTTTCATAGTTTTTGCTCATTTACAATATATTTTACTTAAAAAAATATTTTGATATGAAGGATTTACAGAAACCAAATGACTTTTAAATCCTTTGGCACAACACGATTGTGAGTAATAAATTTCAAAATTATGGGTTTTGTGAATAAAAAAACATATTACATAGTACAACATCGATGTTAAAGTTTGGTTCCATGGAGAGATTTTATTAATAATAGTGGTAGTAGTTTAAAATTTAAGCAACAACAACAAAAAGTTGAGAATATTAGAGGCTTATCATTCATGGAACACAAAGGATTATTATTAGATACAAGCTTCCATTTGTTAAGTATACTTGAAGATGCTTCTACGACCATATTACCTTGATCCTATTGCAGTTTCAAATTCTTCAATTCAATCATGTACTATTTATACAAAGGTAGTACACATGTTTTCTAAGAATGCTTTAACTTCTATCTCAGACATCCATCTCACTTTCAATATACACGGTGTTAATGATGCCTTTTCTTAGATTATTATATTTCATGCAATTAATTTGTGTGAGTAAACATACATAATGATGATTATTTGTATTCAATTGGTGGAATTCTACAATGTCATCAATATCATGACAATTAATCCATGTATTTTTACTCTTTTATATTTATTGTGCCTATAAAAAAACAAAAAACTAATTCAAACTAATTTTGTAGGTGTAACATTTCATGTCAGGTCAATCAACCTTAAAAGAGTACGAATTGTATTATTCTAAAATTTTGCAGTCTTAACCAAAAATTAATTTACGTATTCATGAATAAAATCACAATAAATATTTATTTCAACTAAAAAAAACAACCTTTGCCATTATATTGAATGATATCACATATTTTCTAGTGGGAAAAATCATTAGAAATGGAAACATGACTCCTATGATATGATCAAGTCACTTAAAAGTTGAAATAAAAAATATAAATAAATGCATTTATACAACAATAAAACCCAATCGTAATGTATATTATACTACATCATCATGGTTTGGAAAGCATCACAAAGATTAGTAGATACAAAGACAAACAACCCATACTTTCTTTCATTAGAGTCAATACGATTCTTGCAAGTTATGAAGGTCAAACCATGAATGTTTTCAAATTGATTGTACACGCCTCATATGAATTGTGTTCATGCTCACCCTTGATATGGATATTGAAAATCCCATTGTCATTGGCCAATCCTTCATTATAGAAAATCCTTTTCCTAGCATGGTTCTTGCACTCAAAAACCATTCTAGCCCCTATGTATCGAAACAATACATGGAGAACCATGTGAATTCTTTGTGCATGAAATCATTTAAGGGGGGATTAAATGCAAATAATAATGATGACCAAACTCATTGTTTTAACCTTATAATATGAATGGGATTCCGCTTATTCTAAGCTTGTTATGATATTAGGTTCATGGAAAAATAAACACTTAGCAGTATGGGATAAATATCAATGAAATTTATATCTAGCCAACATTAACAAACAAAAATAATATTTAGAGAAATAATTTAAGCATTAATCATTGACTAAATGTAGCCTGAGATTAAAATTAGAGCGATTGAAACATAAAAAAACTGTAACTAATTTTTCTTTTTTTATTCAAGGAAAAAGGCCCAATTTTTTTAAACAAGTAAAAACACCGTCTTCAAATGCATAATGTATGATATAACTGATCATGGACATATTAATGTTCCATGTCTCATAATTACTATTCAATAAGCTATATGCAATATTATAATGGTCTAACATTGTTCCAATAAGTTTAAAAAATGATCAAAAACTTCACTTCTAATAGTATTACAACGACTTAAATTACAATGTCCTTTTTCACAAGTATATTATAGTCTTCGAATCCAAACAACAAAAAGCTAATTAATCATCAAAAAAGTTTTATAAAGTTCATCTGATTTCTTGTTGAAAAATTGCTTGGGTCTCTACTAGAATTAAGATCCCAACTTGAAGTTGCAATTTTTCCTTCAACAAAGTATCAATCCAGTACGGTAGATTCCTATATCACATAGTTTCAATGATTAGCAGTGATGGTATCATATATTTCAAAGAACTGACTTATCATGTTGTTCACAGAAGGTTATCCAAGCCATTACATGGTTGGCTCAAGGTTTTCAAGCCTTCATCTTTACAATATGATATCCACCAGGTGCAAGACATGGAGGGTGTCACTACAAAGAATAAGGTTATGTCTAAACCTTTCATTCCCTAGAAAGGAAAGGATAAGAAGCATTTCCAGAAGGGAGAATATGGGAATAACACATTTTATGAAGAAACCTGGAATGAGTTGGGAAGGAAGAAGTCTTGCTTCAATTGCAAAGAACCATGGAAAACGGGGCATCGATGTATAGGAAAGCGCAAGGTCCATTACATAGAGGTAGTGTCGGACATCGATGATGATGATGAGATAGAGTTGGATAAGGATGAGGATCAACCAAAGGCACAATTACAATAGGTACAACAACTACATGTACAACAACCACATGTACAACAACCACCCATATATCGTCAGAGGGGAAATGTCGCTACTTTATCAACCCCTCCCAGGTTCAACAATTTCTGTGTCAAAGGAGTCATTGGAGAAAAGAGTCAAAATATTGATCGATGGTGGGGCTACCCACAAGGTCATTGACTTGACCTAGTATCTAGGAGAGGCATCCAGTCCTAGGAGTTTGAGGGGTTTGGCGTAGAGGTAGAAGTGGGACATATTATGCCTTGTATGCGGAAAGATCCCTAACTGAACCTGATGATGGGGAATTGCAACATGACATATTACTTCTACATTGTGGATCTAGTAGAGATCAACGTGGTATTGGGAGTATAATGGCTCAATAGTCTAGGACCCATTATGATGGGC
This sequence comes from Pseudotsuga menziesii, assembly GCA_001517045.1. NCBI lineage: Eukaryota > Viridiplantae > Streptophyta > Pinopsida > Pinales > Pinaceae > Pseudotsuga > Pseudotsuga menziesii. The sequence goes on along the minus strand of LPNX010142873.1, from coordinate 356,801 downwards.
TAATGAACCTTGGAGACGACGCTCGACACTCTTTAGGGAATGCGAGCAAGGGATTGAATTTTTTTGATCTAAAGGCCAAGTTGAACCATAGAGTATCTATTTGGGGCTAATACACCTAATCATGTCATGGATGGTCCACTTGAGTTTCACATCCAGGAGTTGTTCACCCATTAGGGATTGGTGTCCTTGGGGGGATAATCACTTGGACACATGACCACACTCATTTATTTTCCATGTAAAAGGTGATAACATTTGTTTAGCACACCTTATTTTCTCACTTGAACGTATTTCACCCCCCCTCTAGGCTATGTACCTACAAATTGTACTTATTTAAGAATATTACAAGAATAATGAAGGAGGAGATTGAGGTCACACCTTTGTTGGGGTTATTTGGGGCATGTCATCCTTATTTTGGCAAACATAGCACTTGGTGTAGCCTAATTGCACATTTATATTGTTATTTTATGTTTTTTGAGTGGTTTATCCCCCAAACTTGTGGGTGAGCAATCCAAATGTTATATTTTTACATATCTTGTATGCTAATAACTTAAAATTAGGAGAGGCTAGTCTTGTAAAAATAATGTCTCCCTCATTGTAAAAACAAAACAAGATATGGGTTCATTATGAGTCTTTTCTATTTTTGTTGGCTTATTGGAGGTCTTGATGCTATGTGCACCTCTCTTTGGATAATATTTCTTTCTTGAGGGTTGATTGAATGAAATTTTAGGGTTTCTTTTACACATGTTATTGGTTGATGCTAGAGGATGGTTGTAATAAATCAAGCACAAAGGTAACCTAAGGCACTATCTTGTTCATCTTTGTTAAATGTTGGTAGTTATACATCTAACATTGTTTAATGGTGCATTATTCCTAAGTGTTAGGGTTTATTGCTAATATTTTGTTAACCTTGCATGAGGAGACCATCCTTTCATAGGATCTCTCCATTGTTAATTGGGCCTTGGAACTCTTTACTTTCCCTAATTAGGCTCTTCTATATAACCCTTGTGGTTGCTAGTTGATGCACTAATTGCAAAGATTAAAATCCATTCTAAGACATTGGTATCGATCTCTCAATGCCATAGGGATTGAGACAAGAAGAATATGACCTATATTTTCCACAAATATATATCTCTTTTATCAATTTAAATGCCTTTTATTTCACATGCATCTTTATATATTGAAAAACCCTAAAAATAAATATAGCTAGAAAAACCCTAAAATCTAGATAAATTCATAAAACCAAAAATATTTGCAAAAGTTCATAATTCTGGTCTACCCATCAAACTAAACCTAATGTATTTATCCACAGATATCTGATGGTGTCCCATTTTGACCTAGTGCATTGGGAAATGTGAAGTTGTCAAAATTAGGGTTTCTATAAGTTTTTTGCAATTCTACTAGCTAGATCATTAATTATGCCCTAGGATACTTGATATTCTCCCTTCAAAGCACACTTTTCTGAGGTAGTGACTTGGGAAGTGTGAAACACTACCTTGGGATTTGCGCAGTGCATTGAAGCAGTGATATTTATTAATATTGATGGGTAGAAAGAATTAAGTCCTTTTATATGATTTATGTGTCTCTATTATCCATTGTTGACTCCATATAAGACATGAATCTTAGCCATAAGGATTGTAGAAGGGTATTTGCAGTTGTGTTGGTGTCTGCAGGTACTCATTACTCCATTAGGGACTCTCTCATGGGATCAAGAGTTACCCGAAGAAGTTAAGGAGGTATGCTGAGGTGACATTGGGTCCTACCTCCTTTTACATGATTACTAACACTAGAATAAGGCCATACCTAGCCTACTTTGAAAGGAATGCTACTTTGAGCAGTAATAAGAAGGAAGAAAAGGACATCAGTCAAGAAAATTTTGCAAGAGGGTCATACCAACAGGAAAAGACTCAAGCAATTGCAACAGAGTTTGTATAACAACCGTACAGGGCCATACAAACTACACCTGTAAGTAGTGAAACAAGACATGGATCATATAGGTCAATATGTAGGACGTAAACAAATATGAATAGGTTGTATGAACCGTGTAACAAGTTGTACATGGGAGCAATAGATACATGGTGATTTTCTTAGACAAATTTAACGGTTGAAAATTTTCTTAGGAGGGAAAATTTTCCATGTTTGTTGTTAATTGTATCTTCTTCATTAGGCCATTTTCTTAGTAAGGGATTCCTTGTATTATTGAATATTATTTTTATGAAAAACATATTTGAAGGGTATACATTCTTATTGTGCATGTGTTATTGAGCATACCTATTTCTATTTTGTTTCAACTATTTATTTTTATTAATAAATTCCAGCTAATATAAATTGTTCAATGAACTCCTTTTTAATTATTGTGAGAAGGAAATCACTAGGAAATAATTATCCAGGTGCTAAAATTAGAAAATTTTAACATGGTATCAGAGCGTTCAAGAAATGGAGATAGATATGAAGTTTATGCAGAAGATCTTGGTGGGGGCTTAAAGGAATAAGGACGCGACAATTATTTTTATCAAATCTAGATATGGAAGCAACTCGTCTTAGTTTTGAAGACAAGTTAAGTGGGACATTCAAAGGAACATGAAATTTGGGATATTGTGGAAAAGGTTGTTCATGTGCTGACAAAGGAAGGTAATGTGAAGGACATCAAATCCTAGAGAGTGATCCTGGATGCTATCAAATATCACTTGATTCCTCATGTGGTAGAAAAGCAATCTGCTAGAGAAATGTTCAAGGCTCTAGTGGATTTGTTCCAAAGTGACAACATGAACAAGAAGATGACCTTGACAAACTAGCACTTTTCCATGATCAAATGTAAGTGGACCCAAATGAAATATGCAGACCTCAATAAGATAAGCGGACCTAGTGGACTTAGTGCTATGATCGTCAACTCTTAAAGGAGGTACACCCAATGTCATCTCAATGTAACCTGCTTCATGTTTAGTCCTTTCTCCTTTGGGCCATGGGAGCCCCCCTGATAACTACAATAAGGATATACTTGTAAGAGACAATAACATGTACTTCCTTCGCTACAACACCACTGTTAGTAAAAAATGCCTAATGGAGTCAAAGGTATATGTATACAATAAACCCTTTAACTTCAAAGGTTGGGAGGAAAGATGAATATCTAACTCACTGCTGCAATTTTATGCAGTAAAAACCATCAATAGAAAACATGAAATATCTCTCAAACCAACCATCGAAAACTCACAAACTTTACCTCCTAACAACCGAAACCAAGGGATGAACCTATCCCCCTAGGGAACACTTGTTTTGGTGGATGAAAGAAATGATTTAGTGTTGATTTAAGCTTTAGGTCTGCAATTTACTATAGTCAAGGTGAACCAAAAAATTCCTTGACCTCAAAATCCCCCTAGGGTCCTCCCTACTAACCTTGGATTTGACCTAGACTTCCTCAAACCCCGAGGGTTTGATTTTTTATTTGAAATGAACTTGCAATGAATCAATAACCATATCTAAAATTATCCCCTTAGGACTATCATCACCTAACCCTAGGATGGAATAACCTCCTATAGGGAAACATGAGGGTTAAAATTGACTTTTGGTTTTCTATTTTTTTTTTTTTTAAAATATTTTATTTAGATTTGCAATATATTGCTGCAATTGAAAATTAAAAAAAATAAAAATAAAAATAATCTACGGCACAAATGAATATTTTTTGACTTTTTGCAAAATTATAAGATTTGTAGGGTTTTCAAAATATTTGATTTTTTTCTTAATTTTTTGCATAATATAGTACATAAATTTGACAAAGAGATTCCAAGTGAGAGGAGGTAAATACATACCTAATTCTCTTCCCTTTAAGGCCACTAAGGAATCGTGGTTAGCATTCCTCTAAAGAATTGGAAATCCAAATTTGATGAATTAGGGCACACTAAGAAACCTCTAGGGTTGTGTTGGTATTGACCTAACTAGGAGAAGGAGAGGTACCAAAGGACTAACAAGAGAGACCCTCCAAGGAGAGATGTCTCACTTATGAAACAAATATTTTATGCATAAAAAACCCTAATTTACTCCTAGCTTGGATGTCTCCGACAATGCAAGAGAAAGAGAACCAAAGATCTTACCATAAATGAAGAAAAAGGGAGAAAAAAGTAACCTCCTAAGAATCCATTTCCTTAGACAAGCCTTGCAAAATTAAGTATCAACCTTAAAACACCAAAAAAACCGCAATGAAGCTCCAAGAGTGCCACGAAGAGTGTGCACACCACTATCCCAAGTAGTCGAGAATAAAAAGAGAAAGAGCTTTATTTGATCCCATAATCTTGATTTAAAAATGAGGAGGATAACCTTATTTATATGCTTGCTAGGATCACTTAAACCTCCTTTTTAGGTCGTCTTACCTAAAAATATTTAAAATAACTTAATTTTTTTTTAATTACATAAAAAATTAATCATAAAAATGATGAATTGTTGCAACTTAATGAAATGTTGAGCTTGGGAGGAGGGTGTCATGCCCCAATTAACACCAACAATGTTCTTTTTTTCTCAACACCTTCCTCTGTTAGGTGGTACAACCTCTTCAAAAGGATGACATCATCATCAATTTGACATGCTTGAGCCAAGAGGAGGGTTAACACATGCGAAAAATAGGTCCAAGTGGGTATAAATGAGTTGTGCTAAGAGGGATATTATAACCATTACACACATAATCACCTTCTACAAAGCATAAACAAAAGTGTGGCTGGGATACCCTAAGCCATGTGTCCTGCTGGAATCATCCAAGAAGCACCAGACAACAACCCACGGCATAAATTCCCAACATGATGGGGGACTTCCACCAATTCAAGGGGTAGTCAGTAGAGCCACTAAGCAAACATTTCTTGAGATGAAAACCAAGAGGACCTACGATGACTAGACCATGGATCTTAAGCCCCACTTGACCAACACTTTTACATAAGCAAACCCCAACTTGGCATTTACAAAGAGAAAATATCCATTCTCTTTGGCATAACTGGTATGACACATTATGTTAGATTTTTTTTCATTTAAGCAATATGATCTAGGATCTTATCTGAGAGAATAACATGCACAAAAATAATCACAAGAGACAAGATACACAAAGAATTTTCCTTGGGGAAACCATAAAGGAGAAAACCCCGCAACTTCCTTAGAAATAGAATGAGCACCATTAGCAAAAGTAAAACCCGAAAACATAAAGATGATATCTTACAGCTGATCTCTCTCACTTGTTCCAGCAATTCCTCTCTCTCTCATGCGCCTCAGTTGAGTGAGTGTGTGTGACAAATAGAGAGGCTCAATCTCTATTTATACTAGTTTTCGACTTGACAATTAATTACCACGGTCCACATCTCTAGGAGAGTCCAATAAACCTAGTTCCCCTCCATTGTGGGGACTTTTCCCCCCGATCAACAAGGAGGGTTAACCTCAACTCAATTGTGGGGTCTATTTCCCCGACTTACAACAGAGGGTTAACCTCAATGACTTTACATGAATTTATTATATTGACTCTCCCAATAGGATCGTCGGGGTATAATGAAATACATTTGATTCTCCCGATAGGAACATTGGGGTAGAATATAAGATATGCAAGTGAATGTATTCCTAAGTTACAAACACATCAACACTCCCTCTTAACTAGGAAGGTATTCTCTTGACACAATACATCAGCACAAGTCTTCTTATCTGGATCATCATCAAAACTGGATCATCACTGGATCATCATCGAAATTGGATCATCATCAAATTTGTATCATCACTGGATCATCATCATCATCATCACTGCTTCCACTATCTCAATCAATTGGTGTTGTCTCTCAATTCTAATCGTCATAGGAAGTTCTACAAAGCCAACCCTTTTTCATGCTAGTTGTAGGCCTAGCCTCCATGTATGTATTCATCTTTTTCAGCACTTATATCTGACCATGGGAGGAACACATCCAACATCAATGTCAGAAAGGACTTCCCAACACTTACATCTGACCATGGGAGGAACACATCCAATATCCATGTCATAAAGACATGACCAACACTCACATTTGACCATGGGAGGAACACATCCCGCATCCATGTCAGAAAAGGCTCTGCACTTACATCTGACCATGAGAGGAACCAATTTAACATTCATGTCAAAAAGGATCTGCACTTACATCTGACCATGAGAGGAACCAATCCCGGATTCATGTCAGAAGGGCTTTGCACTTACATGTGGCCATGAGAGGAACCAATCCAACATTCATGTCAAAAGGGCTCTGCACTTACATCTGGCCATGAGAGGAACCAATCCAACATTCATGTCAGAAGGGCTCTACACTTACATCTGACCATGAGAGGAACCAATCCAACATTCATGTCAGAAGGGATTTGCACTTACATCTGACCATGAGAGGAACACATCCAACATTCATGTCATAAGGGATCTACACTTACATCTGACCATGAGAGGAACAAATCCAACATTCATGTTAGAAGGGATTTGCACTTACATCTAACCATGAGAGGAACACATCCAACATTCATGTCAGAAGGGATCTACACTTACATCTGACCATGGGAGGAACCAATCCTACCACCATGTTAGAAAGGCACACGGACTCATCACTTCCCCTTGGAAGGAACCTCGATATGGAGAACACCAAGCTTCTCCCTGAAGTACTCAAATTTCACTCTGGCCATTTCTAGCATAGAATCACATCAGGGTTCATTACATCCAAGGATAACCTGCGAGATTCGCCAAAATTGATCACATCCAAGGAAAACCTACAAGAACGTTTACGTTTGAGCAACCTATGAGATTCACTAGGATTTTATGCTCAGACAACCTGTATCACTGGCTATGCTAGAAATCCCTCTTTTGAGAGATCTTGATCTGGATCACAAACTGGACCTTCAATGCTCCTCTCTTGGCTATAGTCAACACTATGTAGGACTGCTTAAGATCCGTCAGGGACTAGATCAATGTGTTCATAGCTAAGAAAATATCTAGTCTCATATACGCCAGGTACATCAAGAAACAAATCATCTGACAATACATCATGGCATTAACCATCTCTGATGAAGCATCAATCAATAGCTTCAGGTTCGATGCCATAGGTGTAGTCATGGCCTTGCAGTCGATCATCCCGAACCTCTTTAGGATCTCCACTGCATACTTCCCTTGTCGAATGGAGATTCCATTTGCATTCTACCACACCTCTATGCCTAGAAAGTAGTGCATCGTATCCAAGTCCTTCATCTCGAACTTGGAAGCAAGTCTTCTTCTTGCAACTTTATTGAGTTCCTCTTTTGTGCGAGGAACAAGTCGTCGACATATAGCAAGAGCTCCACTGGTCTTCCGCCTTCAACCTTGAAGCAAAGGTTGGAATATGCTTTACTCTCAGTAAGGCCTAGATCCATCAATAAGCTGTCCATCCTATCGTACCATGTTGAACCTTAGGATCTTTTGCAGTCACTCCCTCTGAAGTGGAGCATCATTCTCCCTCTTCCTTTCATACTCTATGTATTAAAATATTATGTACTGGAGTGACACGTAGCTTCCTTTTCTACTAATATTCTATGTATGCATCTAGGTTCACTAGATACCAAGATCCTCTATCTTGAAAGCTTTCTTCTCGCACCCATCTGTGATCTTGTCATCCTTTATAGGATTTTATCTTCAACCTTGTAGCAAAGATTAAGATCTTCATCACTCTAGGTGATCTTAGAGCTCCTCATGTATGTTTTATCCCATGGGTGTCTTATGAGCTCGTACAAGGCCTTATTTAATTTGCGCACATGAGTATGCCTATCATGTATCTTAACTTCTGGTGGTTGCAAATGTCTCTTTGTAGTATATTCCTTCTTTCCATGAGAAACCTCGTTCTATGAATCTTGTCTTGTATCCCACAGACTTCTCTTCAGGTCTCGATACCGCATCTTAGACATCATTATTCTTGAAATGGTACTCTCCTTCCCTTTCTTCTTGGCTACTTCTTCATGGTTGGAAGGCTCTCCAACAATGATGTCGCTCAATAATGTCACATAATTGAACTGTGTCTGAGGCCTCTTGAAGTCTCGTCATACTATTCTTCATTTTGGATTATTTCTTGAACTCACGTCATTTTTTTTCGGAACAAGTCTCATCCTTCTTTTGTAGGTGATTGTACGCGATCTTTCCTACAAGTCAAATGCATTAGTTGTATGGTTAGAATAATTTCATAAGGTATATTCATAATGAAAAATTCTTTTGAATCAATATATAATCATGCAACTATTTTAGCCAATACAACATTCATCCATATCTTACAGAAACTTTCTAGATGCCTTCCATCTCTACCAGGACAACAATGAGATTGTGAACTAATCCAATATTTCAGCAAAGAGGTTTCATTCTAGATAAGTAGCAATGGAGAGTTGTATAGAACCATGGGCTACTTATCACATACTTATTAGTAGTATACTATCATTAATGCAAACATTCTATCATGCATAACACATCAATTGAATATAAACAAATGCATAAGAAAATAATATCATGAAATGACAATTGAATACTTATCTTTATTTGTTTCATGGGTAGACTCCTTCTTGAGCCTTTTGCTTCATCATGACATCATAATTTCTTATCCAAATGCTAATATGGATAAGAGAGTCTTCAAGAATTGAGTTCTTCATATTCCTCATCGCTTGAGGGATATTCTTTGAATCGTGAGTGCTTGATCTTTAGTTGCCCCCATCTTCTCTTCTCTTATTATAGGTTGAGATTCATCTTGTGTGCTCTCTTCCTAGAGTCTGCTGAAAGTAATCACTTCCTTCTGGCACATATTCCTCGAATGAATGAATCCCATGATCCTGGAGGCCATTCAAGGTGGTTTTCACAACTTCTGCATTCTCCACTTCTTCTTCTACTGCTTCAAGTTGTTCTTTGATTTGAGAGACCCTTGTAAAGTATGGCTATATGGTATCTGCATTCTGGATCTTAACATTCTTCAACTAGTTTCTCAAAACCATCTTTTGATTTATGTTCTTCCCTTCAAAAGGAATCAAACATATCTTTAGGTGTCTTTAGGGAAGACACTTTTGGTATAAGGTGATCCTTGATTGAATCGGCAATGATCTTCTTGTCTTTGACCAAGTTCTTATTGTGTAAGGATTTTATCCTCATCTCCCTCTAGAACTGGAACCTCTCCACTTATGTAGGTTTCCAATTCATTTTCTTCAAGAACCAGTGAAATCATATACTTCCATGCTTGGAAGTTGTCAGCTTCACCAAGCTTGTCACCAAGTTGGTTTGATTAGTCATTTTGAAATGAGAACCTCAAATGTAAATAACAAAATATTAGATCTTATTGATTTGAGGTGTCGATTCTGGTTCCAGAGTTGGCTGATCTAGGATTTGTCATAGAAACCCTAATTTTCAAAACATGGAATCTTTTAGATATGATTGGATAGAAACATGGGCCTCTTCAAGGTGAGCTGTCCAATGTACTCCTTTTCTGAAAATAGTGGAGGGAAGCTCCTGGAACAGGAAGCCCTAGTTTTCCAATTTCCTTTGTAGAAATGCCTGATATTGTTTCTGTGTTATTTTCAACACTCCAGGTTTGAGTATAATTGGTTTCACCAATTGGGACTTATGAGAGTTTTCCTAAGGTGCCTTATTTCAGGAATTTTCAGCATAGTGAATTTGTACGGACTTTCACGTGTCCCTGTTTCATCATCTAGGTCTAAAACTTTTACCACAGAAAGTGCAGTCTGTGTCCTATTTGGAACATATTGAAAAATTCCATTTGGACCTTTTTATCCCAAGATATAGCAATTATTCCTAGGTGTCCTGTTTAGGGATGAATCCTGGAAGGGGTTGGAACCCTGATTTGGAGGAATCATATATCCCAAAATATATCGAAAATGAGGCTGAAATTTTTACACATGGTACATTAGGATTTTATCTTTATCATGTGAATATTTCAGCCCCTGATACTTATTCTATCCCGAGATATAGAGAATGTACCAAAACTACTAGTTTTATTATTTTAGGGTTTTTCAGGCCCGATGTCAAACTAGGGTTTGACTTTCTTATAGTTTTACTCAACCAAAAACTTCGACCTTAGTCTCTAAACTTTGATTTTGATGAGGATAAAAATCCCATGCTGGGCTCACTAAAAAATTTCTCTTATGTAAAAAGCCCTAATTTCCCACAGCAAAAATTGAAAATGCCCGGAATCAAATTTTGCTTCGAGTGCCCTTCAATGGAGAGTTAGCCTAGCCTCTTTTTGCTGATGGATTATGGAGAGAGACCCAAAAAGTAAGAATCCCTAGCTTCTGCAGCTACAAAATGTCTTCTTCTCAGGTTAGCTCTAATTCCATGTTATAATTTTGTCAATTAGACAGTATGATCTTAGCATCTTATCTGAGAGAATAACATGCACAACAATCAATCATAAGAGACAAGAGACACAAATAATTTTCCTCGGGGAAACCATAAAGGAGAAAACCCTGCAACTTCCTTAGAAATAGAATGAGCACCATTAGCAAAAGTAAAACCCGAAGACATAAAGATGATCTCCGACAGCTGATATCTCTCACTTGTGCTAGTGCTTCCTCTCTCACTCATGCGCCTCAGTTGAGTGAATGTGTGTGAAAAATAGAGAGTCACACTCTCTATTTATACTAGTTTTTGATTTGACAATTACTTGCCAGGGATGACATCTCTAGGAGAGCCTAATAACCTTAGTTCCCCTCAACTGTGGGGACTTTTCCCCCCGATCAACAAGGAGGGTTAACCTCAACTTGATTGTGGGGACTATTTTCTCGACTTACAACGGAGGTTTAACCTTAATGACATTACATGAATTTATTATATTAATGACTCTCCCAATAGGAACATTGGGGTAAAATGAAATACAATTGATTCTCCCGACAGGAATATCGGGGTAGAATATAAGATATACAAGTGAATACATTCCAAAGTTACAAACACATCAACACATTGCAAAACATTTAGAGGGTAACAAAAACAATGGAGAGAAAGTGGATGATGCAAAACTTGTCAATGTAGGATTGAATGGGATTACCAAGCCTTAGGAACCATTTGTGAAGGGGATCTAAGATCCAAAGAACCATCTAGCGTGGCAAAGGATTTTGGATGATTGCGTTTAGAAATATACTTGAGAGGAATACAAAGCTAGCAAGCAAGGAGGTAGTGATGAGAACATGTCCCTTGTTAGTAAGACAAGAAAGGGGAAAATAAAGGTTCCCAACAAGAAGAATAACAATGAGGAGGCAAATTCATAGCTCGAGAATAAGAAGAAGGTTTGAGTAAGCTCAATTGTTTCATTTGCCACAACAATGGGCACTATGCATCTCAATTCCTATAGAAGAAGAAACGGAAAGAGAAAACACAACAAGAAACAATTTCAAAAAATCAGCTGAGTGATTTTGTTGTGAAGTTTAAGAGTGAATTCTCACTAGTATCCTTCCTTTGCACCAGCATAGTTTCTAGGAGTGTCTGGTACTTGGACAATAGTGCATCTCATCATATGATGGAAGCAAGGAAGCTATTTAGCATTTTGATAGAGACGATCTTGGGGATCCATGTGGATCTTGGTGATGATTCCAAGTATGCAGTAAAGGGAGAGGGAACAAACACATTCCAAATTGAGTAAGGAGGTTTGTTTGATTCCCAATATGCATTATATGTACAGAACTAAAGAAAAACTTGCTTTTAATGTTAGTTATAGAGGATATGATTTTTACGGTTATCTTTCAGAAAGGAAATGTATCATACATCCAGCGGGAGCTATCCCTGACACAACAATAAGGATTGGGTTTAGAGAGGGAAACTTATAAAGGGTGCAGGGAAATCCTGTTTAGGGCTTGGTACATGATAGTGACAACCTATGTGATATATGGCATAGGAGGATGTGACACATGCATTACAGAGCATTTTCAATTCTGAGGGATATTGTCGCTGACCTTCAAAATTTCAGTGTTGAACAATAGGGAATATGCAGAGGATGTGCACTTGCCACGAAGGTCAAGGATGCTTTTCCAACTATCAAGAGTAGGTCCAAATCAATTTTAGATATTATTCATTGAGGTGTATTGGGACTCTTATCACCCAAAGTGTAGCTACCCCCAAAAGGTATCCTATCCGGGACGGTATAGATAGGGTAGCTAACTAGGTGACACCGCAAGGGCCTCATCCACTACTATAGGAGGGTAGTTGTCGCTAATTGTTGAATACTAGTGGGAGACCCTAATTGTTGGGAGACCCTAATTGTTGAATACTAGCCAACCGACCCAAGACACTTTGAGATTAAGAATGTGAAGTAAGAGTATATCTTTGATGGATGAATCTAGATCTAGGAAAATAATTTGGTTTATATCAGTTAGGACCAATTGAGGAGGATTAGGAAAGAATGAAATGCTCAACCAGAGGTAAAAGATACCACAATGACTTTATGCAATTAGATCTAGATAGATCTAGTTCCAAGGAAATATACCCAAATGAGATCCACCTAGGATTCATACAAATAATTGAAATATGGACTAAAGTGAGGAATTTAAGATGTGAAATGGAACTATAAAGGTTTTCTCAACTTAGAGAAAGTGTTTTGAGAGGGTTCAAGTGATACCCACCAAGCAAATCTGGTGAAAATGGGACCTAAAATCCAAGGAGGTTGTCCCACCTAGAAGTGACCAGTTCTAGATCCAAGGGAAAATGGGGTTGGTATTGGTTCAAAATTTAGATATAGGGTTTTAAAATTATTTTGGACTTGGGTTTTAAGTTTCAAGCTCAAATAATCTTAGGATCAATCAGATATAGAAAATGAGGGTTTTAACTTTAGGGTTTTTATGGTGATAGATGGAATAGAACCCAAAAATGAAAAATAAAATAAAATAGATCGTACCTAGAAATGCTTGCGACCGCCAAGTGTGATGATGATATTCCAAATCCAGATCAATTACAAGCGGTCTCTTTTTTTCCCTAGTGAAATTGCTATGCTCTCCAAGTGATCATTGCACCCCTCTCCTGCTAAATCAATCAACCTAAAATATAATTGATCCACAAGCTCGAAACAAAGATCTACAAGACAAATCATGAAAAATATAAATGATCCTGAAATATGCAATAAATAAACCCCCTAAGTTGAAATCGATTTGGAGGAATAATATGGGAGTCTCCTCTCCAATAGAGCCCTCTCCAAAACAACCCTGCAAATTAACACAGTCCGTGCAAGAAAAATGATATGGAAAATAAAAGATCCTTAAGAGTTCCAAATAGGAAAGTATTTTCACTTTCCACATGAGAATATTCGACAAAGCTTCCAAGTATTTCCAAAAAATATTTTATTATTGCCAGAAACCAAGAGCAAAAAGTCCCCTTACAAATGATAGAGCATCTCAATATATAGATCTATCTAGTACACAATACCTAGATCCAAAAATACCAATGGCTAGTATCAAAAGCTATAATCACTATAATTAATGGCTAAGATTATATGGATATATAACACATGGATCAACTCAAAAATAGAGTGGGTGCACTCATTAAAACGCCCAAGGGGAGGCACCACATAAAATATGACTAGAAGATATGATATAACACATGGTGGGGCTAGGAGGTGTAACAAATCCTTCACTAGCATGACCCCAAGGTAAAACAACAAATAACATATCAGGTTATAATCATAAAGTGAAAAAAGTATCCAAATCATGGCCCTTCAATAATACAATAAAACTCCCAAAATGATGAATGCTAAGATGTATGGACCCCACAAAGGGTGATGACCATGCTAAAAGTCTTACAACATATCAAAATCATGGCTCGAACAAGTTTCATGCCATATCCTTGCCTCATTTTCCCAAATCCATTTCCTTTTTTAGCTAATTCTTCATTTTTAGTGTGCCTGAAACATCATCTTGAAAGATAAAATTGTCTTCAACTTATTGCTAACCACACCTGGAGAAAATCTGAGTATAGAAATGAATCTGGGAACATAGAAATATGGTAAAGAAAAGTGGCTACACCACCATGCCCACTGATAACGCCCTAGGAGAATAAAATATATCTATGAAAGTATCAAAATGTCATTTTAGTATGGCATCCAAAAACTCAAAGATGATCTGACCAATATATCCAACACCTGTGACCGAAACAAAAACCAATTTCACCAATGGACTTAGAATTTCCAAATACACTATGAATGAATACTCACACACCATGTGTCTACCAAAATAAAAATAAAAAGTCCCATCCATGCTATAATCATAATAATAGGAGGGCCTATAAATGTTGATAACCATACAAGTAATGCAAGACACTATAATAAATCACCATCTGAAGCATGAATACATATAATGGACACTGGTAATCCATAAATAATCAACATCAACTACTGTAGGACAAACTCATCCGAGACCCTGTTCTTGACTTGGTCAAACTAGGTTGATGAGGTCAAAGATGACCAAAATGATGACCCAAATGAAAACATCTGATGTTGCAAGGTACAAAATGGATATATCATGCTTTATTATCTATGTTAGAAGCAAGACTTGAGTAAAAGTGGATTTTACTAGAAACTATAAACACAATTATATAAATAATAAATCCAAATCAAAGTGATCAGTTACTATAAACAAAAGCCTCAAGTGTATACTCATTTATAGACTTGGTCATTTTGCTAATTAAGGGTGAAGGTGGTAAAACAAGGTTAGGAAAAGGGGAATGAATTGACACTCGACACTGTGAACATCTTGTCTAAAGGACAAAGGGGATCCATAGTACACATATGTTGTAATTAGATGAAGACTAGGGAATGGTTGTGTCTCACAGATGGATGGAGTCATGAGAATGCTTCAACCAGACTCTAAAGAAGTAATATTTAACAAGATTTAACATTTAAGCCCATTAAAATAAGGCATTTATTCAATTTAACACAAGATTCTAACTAATATTCAAAGGAAGGTGCCTTGGAAAGCCTTCTAGGCTCCAGAAAGTTACTAAGGCCTAGCCCCGCTGCTAGCGAGCATCCATAGCCCTGACGAGTTTGCCTCAGTATGTTGCCATGTAGCGAAAAATGAGCCTTACATCATACAATGGATGAGTGCTCATCCTTTGGCCGTTGGCTAGTTTTATAACATGTATAATTTAGGCATTCACGTTTAAAAGCACCACTAATCTCAACTTTCCTTTTTGCATCATTTAGATACAACATTTATGCATTCTGATGTTTTATTGTCTAAAGACACTATTTTTAGACTATTTGTTTTCAATTACTAGAGGAAGACAATCCCTGAGTTAAGAATCACATAAACCAACACCGAGACACAATATAAACATGGGATCTAATCCAAGATAGAGAGGTATAGGTGGGGGAAATCCTCGATATCACTAGTCAAGATACAAGTCATGGGTAAAACAAAAATGGATGATAACGATGGGTGAAGACCATGATAGGGTGATGTCAATATAAACAAGCTAAGTCTCCATGGGAAATAAACAAGTCCATACTAACAATAGAGAATGACCAATGAGTATACATAAGAACCTTTTAATTAAAGCCACTAATCACTTTCACTCTAGATCTCAATAAAACCAGATAAGATATCACCAATCCACAAACACCATCAACCAGTCTAGCTACTAAAATAGAGAAAAGATAAAAGATAAAATACACATGTACATATACATATATCACATAGGTTATATACCTACATCTGATCTAAGCAATTTGAAAGATACTAAAACATTGTTGTTGTACAACATGAGCAGTGTCAAGATATCTTCTCTAAAAACAAAGAATTTCCAACTCACTAGTCATCAAATATGGGGTCATGAAGCTCAGTCATTGCATGAAAATAATAATATGTATGCTCTAGGTCCACTGAATAATAAGAGTGATCATTAACTAGATGCTCATCAACTTTTGATCTCAAAGTAAAGGACTAGCTCAGGAAAATTCTCAAGATTGCTTTGGAATCATGGTATCTCAGATACCGTGTATGTGACAACATATGGCTCCAACTGGGAGAATTTCTCCAAGGGAGAGTGCTTGAGAACCCCAAAAATAGATGGTCTTCATCACCACTCATCAACAATCAAACATGCACCCGATCATCTAATCCACCTGCAACATAACCTATTCATGTGCATCATGGAAACATAACTACTGAGTAGTACATGTGGCATAAAATAAAATAAAATGCTATAAATAAAATGTTAGAAGTAAAATTCTGAAAGTAAACATATAATCTAAGAAGTGTTAGATAGTTGCACATTTTATTAAACACATATTATTAAACACATATTATTAAAAAATAAGGTCTGGACTCAATGGCCTACAAGACTCAAACTGAAAGACATAAGACTCAAAGACTCAAGACCACTCAACACTTGGAAAAGAAAAGACTCAAACCTACTGCTCAAGTAAGCTTATTCAACTTACTACATACCCTACTCTAACATGTCGAGAAAGTGCTAGCTAAAATCATAGATCCAATGTAGCCACTTGCTGAAAGGATCAATTTGTCTTTCTTTACAGTGAATGATACAACAAGTAAAAAATGGTTTGGAAGTAATGTGCATGAAAATTGAATCCATTCTAACTTGTTTCCTAAAAATCAAAGAAAGATATGGATATCACGAGATGAGACCAATCCAGGGCTGATATTTACTTTTACAAACTTCCTCCATCCAAACGCTGACAAGATCATAAAAATCATGCAAGTTTAAAATTTGCGGAAGAAAATAATATATCTCATGATTCAACCCCTCTAGGAAATTCTTTATTTCCTCCTCTATCCATATAGGGCATTCAATTATGTTCACCCCATAAAAAATATAAAAACCAAATAGGGACAAATTTTAATGTAATGAAACTGATATTGATATTAACCCCATTTGTTGTTCAAAAGCATAGAAAAGATGAAAATGATCTTTATACACCTTTTCTAGCCACCGGTTAATAAATTGAAATGCTTCATGCACCAAGGGTAACCAAAAAGGGAAGTGAAATGTTTTTTCTCTAATTATGTGACAATGCTTAGACTTCTAATTGAAAATCTCTAAAGTAAAAGCTCAACTAGAACTCAAAACCATACAAAAGGAATCCAGAATTTGGGATGGGAGGGTGGATTGAAAAAATGTGTTCTCTCCCATGTAGTTTATGATGATTAACCTTGGAATTTGAGAGAGAAACTTTCTTAAATCAATTTCAACCTCAAATTTCGGAAAAGGGTCGAAGTTTGCATTGTCAAAGAAAGAGAGGACAAGAATTGAGTGAGGGATATTATTAACATTAAGTGAATCATTCTTTTAGGATTCTTTGGAAAGAATTGGACAACTTGAGTGTCTTAACAAAGAATTCTCTTGGTCATATTCAATCAAAAGAAATGGTTCCTCATTAGATTTGTCATTATAATCCATTTGATAAGAAAGTAAAGTGATAAGTTCATTCTTAGGCTCATTATCATCCTCACACATTTTTATAATTGAATCCTCAAAAGAGATTTTCTTTTTATCATGATCTTCTTCTTCCTGAATAATATGATTAGGATCAGAATTGAAACTTTGATTGATTGGACATTGATTTGAAATTTGATGAACTAAGCAATGATTGTGGAATTTCTCCTTAGAAAGATCTTCGATAGACTCAAATATGGGATGCTCAACTTCAGATAGGTTTAACTCTATATATGTAACTTTCTTATGGATTGTAGGTTCACTCACTGTTGGCTCAGCAGGAGATAAATCAACCTGATAAGGACAAGCATCAGTCGTTTCATCATCATTATCTTGATTTTCTTCGTCAAATTGATCCTCATCAACACCATCATCATTTGATGGCTCTTGTATGGATTCTTCAATATTATTACCCCACTAATATTTTAATAAATTGGTAAACATGTCATACCCAGTGATGCATCCTGGTGCTAAATTTTGAAACGATATCCAAGTACCCCACTCTAAAGAAGCACTAAGGGCATGCATATAAACATCTTCATGTTATGCACCTCTAACTTCAATATAATCCCAAAAAACATCGAAATTCCTTTCAATAGATATATCGCTATTTCCATTAAACCAAGGCAACATATTAATGTAATTGTTAGTCATAAGATGAGGTGCCCCAGGTATCTCAGAGAAATAAAATGGAGATGAGTCAAATTTATTTTTAGAAGCTCTACACACTTTATGATCTAAATATATCTTGGGGGCTTCCAAAGCATATTCATCATGAAGGTTTTCAACTATTGATTTCTTTTCGAATGAAATAGCATTACTCATCATGTTATTATGGACAACTTTAAGTTGACCTTCATCAGAGGACGTGATTCCCTCATTCGCAAGCCCATATTTCATTTGATCCATATACTTTTGTTTGCCTATATTAGTCAAGTGCAAGATTGACACATTGTGAGCCCTAATTTCCTTAAGAGTAGACTCATAATGGTGATCTTCATATTTTTGAACTAAGGATTCAATGAATCGTTTCTTTTGTTCCCATAGATGAACCCAAAAACACTTGTCATCTAAATAGTTCCTATGTTTATATTTAGATATTAACGTTCTTGGAACCTTAAGGAAATTGGTAAATGAAGATATCCCCTCAGGAGGGACACTTAAGTACCAATATCTGGCATTCTGCATCAAAGAAAAAAAAATGTCTTTATCATTACATCCTCATGTATGATATGTTGATCAACTACAAAAACAAGGAAGTATTTCACAAAAGCATACCCCCCAAAACCATGTTTCCCACTTGAATAGGAGCATTCCTTTTCCAAAGTTCATATTGTCATTCATGTGGAAAATATGGTATGCTTGAAAAATTTAAAGGACATAATATCTCCTCAAAACTTGTGCAAATAGGGGCCATGTTGAAAAAAATAATGTCAATGATCCAAACCATAATCATAAGGTTCATTTCATAGTGAAGTCACCCATGAATTCTTTCCTCGGTGGATTTGTGTTGTGAAGTCACTGGTATACGCCATTGGGGAACTAATAAGCGAGAGAGAAAAAAGGTGACTCTAATAAATAAGAAAAGGTAAAATGCAGTCACTAAGTTTAAATATGGATGCAGTATGGTTCGAAAGATAAACATGATGTAAACTACTCACAGACACTAGAGGTAAGCCTCTATCTCCCCGACAATGGCACCAAAAGATGTTATCACCCAAAGTGTAGCTACCCCCAAAAGGAATCCTATCAGGGGAAATAGAGGTAGGGTAGCTAACTAGGTGACACAGTAAGGGCCTCGTCCAATACTATAGGAAGGTAGTTTTCACTCTAGATGAATTCTTGTCATTTTAGATCAAGCTAAAAGAAAGATCAGGGGGGGGGGCTAACTGGACGATGAAGACTAGCCAACAAACCCAAGACACTCTAATATTAATAACATAAAGTAAGAGTAGATCTTTGATGGATGAATCTAGATCTTAGAAAAGGATGTGGTATCTAGGAGTTAGGACCGGTTGAGGAGGATTAGGAAAGAATGAAATACTCAACCAAAGGTAAAATATACGACAATGATTTTATGTAATTAGATCTAGATAGATCTAGTTCCAAGGGAAAATATCCAAATGAGATCCACCTAGGGTTTATGCAAATAATTGGAATGTAGACCCAAGTGAGGAAGTTAAGTTGTGAAATGGCACTAGAAAGGTTTGCTTGACTTAGATAAATCATTTTGAGAGGTTTTAAGCGATACCCACATGATAGATATGGTGAAATGGCCTAAGACCCAAGGAGGGCATCCAACCTATAAGTGATCAGTGTTAGATATAGGGGAAAATGGAGTCCGTTTTGGTTCAAACTTTAGATATAGGGTTTTAAAATTATTTTGGAATTTAGTTTTAATTTTCAAGCTCAAATAGTCGTCAGATTTATCACATCTAGATAACTGAGGGTTTTAACTTTGGGATTTTTATGGTGAGTGATGGATTAGACCCCAAATGCAAAAAAAAGGATCGTACCTAGAAATGCTTGCGACTGGAAAGTGTGATGATGATATTCCCAATATGTATCAATTACAAGGAGGAATTTTTCTTCCCTATTGAAATCGCTATACTCTCCAAGTGACCAACAATGTTTTAAAAATCAGTGGAGTTCGAGTACGAGTTGGACGAGTTGACCCCCGACCAAGATGACTCGGCCTACAACTTGGCTCAGGTGGTCGATTTGATACCGATTTGATCAATTTGGGGTATGAGTCGGTCGAGTTTGGGTCTGAGTTGACCGAGTTGAAAGATGAATTAGATGAGTCAGAAGTGGCTAACACCCACACACTCGCAGACTCCAAACAAACGTGTTTACTTATATTTTTAGATTTTTACTATTCTAAACCTAACCTGAGGCCATAAGATGACCCACTCCCCCTCTATTTTCCTCACACTTTTGCTGTGAGCTAATTGTGAGCATGTGGCATTATTGTTGTTTGGATTCATGGAGGATTGGAGCAACGTGTAACAGTGAAGAATAATCAACATGAATGGAGGAGTTGGAATGTTGTAGATCGATTTTATGTTAACTAGATGTATGTTAGCTGCCAGCTACTCATTGTTTTTTTTTCTCATTAAATTTACAAATATTAGTCATGTTTTCTGTTGTTTGCTGCCAAAATAATAAGATTTTTTAATTTTTTATTTGCATGTTCAGATCTAATTTTCATTTAGATTCTAGATTGACCCCAAAAGGGAAATATCTAACATGGATCCATGTTGATGTCATTGAAGGGAAATTGTATTTAAATATTGAAAGAAATTGATTGAAGGATGGGGCATTCATAGAATTAAACAATAGTTGGATTTTGTTGGAGGAAATGTTTCCCCATGTGAAGATGATCTAGAACTAATTGGAGATAATATGTGGGAGTTGCAACAACCGTTTGATAAATTTGAAGAGTAGAAGACTAAACAAAAGGAGGTATATGATCATTGACGTATGATATATGATGTAGTCACATCATAGCATGTTGTTTTTTGGACTTTACATACCATTTAGGCCTCATTGATTATGATTTTTGTTCTAGATATGTATTGCATAGTATACTTGGTGCCATTTTGATATATTCACCCCTATATGGTATATACATGAACATACATTGGAAACTTTGGCTCTAATGCTTAGGAATCATGGTGTTAGCACTTAGAATTTACCCTCGATAGTGAAATGGTAAACCCAAGGTAACCACAGAGCCAAACTTTAGGAATAAATATGGCTTCTTTCTTTCAAGAGAAGGATATCTAAATATTAATCTCACATGATAGATATGTTTGAAAAAGAAACAAAAACTTAATAATGATTATGGTTGAAACAAGTGCTCATTGGGAATGGAGTCATATAGGACAATAGAAATTTTCAGTGTTATTGCAAAGGAATTTTAACAGAGGCAGGGAAACTACTTCTTCACAGTAAAAAATCTAGTTGTCTAGTGATAAGGAAGAAATAAGAATAGTCCACTAATGTGGGCATCTATCACGGATGAATCTACTATTAACTTTAGAGGAATAACCTTGTGAATACTTAAAAGCAATGGAACAAAGCATATGAGTATGAATTCTAAACCACTATAAACTCATTTAAGCATGAAAAAGATAACAAGATGGAAGCTTAACAGGAAAAACATGCACATATAAGAAAAGAAAGTACCGACTGTAAAGAGAATAACTCAAGAATATTTGTCAAAAGGGATTCTCCGCTCAGAAATTTTATTAATCTTTGGATCTTTGTTACAATAAAAATTTCTCTCATGGGTTCCAACCCTTGTTACAATATAAAAACTTGTTTAAATACAAAAACATGCTCCATGAGTTGATAACTAACTCTATACTAAAAATAGGAAAATAAATTCCTTATTACATTTGTCATTTGTATACTTAACTAATAAATTCTCATAAATAAACTACAAAATGTTAACTAAACTAATATTCAACAGTCTTCAACAATTCTTCATCAGCGCAACCTGTACTTAGTTTTTCCAAAATTTTCAACTATCTTCCACTGATCGACAGTTGGAAGCTCCAAGCTGGCCATTTCCTTCGTCGAAACCCTTAATTCCACATGATCCATGTAGGATATTTATGAAAGTTGCACGCAAGTAGCTTTGAAAGTATTTAACAACTCCAAATATTCATATATTTTTTCCATGGTTGTTTTTCCAGACAGAGTTTGCTGCATATCTTCAAAATTTGTGTGATCTAATATGCACCTGACCAATTGGAAATGATACTCCACTTGAGAGAAAATTTTACCACTTTCTTCTTAGAGTAAAGGTAAACCCTTTTTAAACACCGGTGTAAATAATTTAATGAACATTTTGACCTAATTTTGCATAATGTCTACTTTGGCTTGCACAATGTCCAAATGTTGATAGGCTTACCAACTACCTTTATTTCCTAGGTGATGAGTGCAATTCTGTCTTTGATCCCTATTATATTCAATTCATCCTCTGACAAACCATTAAGGAAACTGATGGTGTTGTTTGATGTATCTATAGGATTTTTGTTTAAAACCTCCTTCACTGTTGTATAACTTTGTCTAGGAACTTGTATGATAATTTCCTTATCTAGGATATAATTGAGATATGGTCTAAGCTTATCTGCTTCTGTATAATCATATCCCAAATGATATGTTTATATCCTTATACATGCAGTTGTCTATTCAACTACATCACTAGTTTGTCATTCTTGTCTAGGAAGTATTTATATTTATTTTCCATAGATTTTCTCTCCTCCTCTTTCTTCAGGGATGCATTCTCTAAATTTTTATTCTGATTCTTAAGGCCAACAATTTCTAGATCTCTCAAGGTTACTTGGGACATAGCTTTCACAGTAGATTCCTCATTTGTTTGTGCAGCAGGTGCAATGATCTGTACCTCAGGCTCATTTCCTCTTTCTTCTATTTCTTCTCCAACTCAACCTGTTTTTGATTGAAGGCCTTTAAATTCTCAGTCAATAGAAAATTTTCTTTCTCCCATTATTTTTTATCCTCTGCAAAATTTAATATCTTAGCTTTACAATTTCTTAATTCATCATTGAGCATTTATTTTTCTTTCTCTAGTTCTATCGGCTCTAAATCTTGAATGAGTCGAGTAGCAGGAATTTTAATCTTCTTCTTCAACAATTGAATTGTACTCTCTTTTTCTGCAAGTAACTTCTGAGTTTCTTCTCCTTTGTTTGTTTCACTGATCGCAGTCAACAAATCTCCCTAGATATTTTTATTTGCTGCATGTGTGCATTATTTTCCATCCTCTCATGTCTCAACTGATTTTCAATCTTAGTATTGTTGGATTGTAGCCTAGATACCTTTAGGGTTTTTTTCAAAAATCATTGTATATGCTTTCTCTAGTCTGCTTATGTAGATAAACCATGTCTGGCACATGGAAATTTTCCAAATTCATTCTCGTCTCTGCCACCTTTTTCTTAGTAGCCAGTGCTAAGTTCAAAGTATTTTGAGCATGATCCCTAATAGTGACTAAAGAGACATCTTTACTTGATATTTTCCTTACGTCAACATACAACTTAGAGACTCATCCATGGATGTTTCTTTGTCATTTCTGTACTTATCAAATAACTCATCTCTAGTCTTGAATTGATCTGTATACCCCTCAGGAGTCTCTGAAAAAGCATAATCATTTACCTCAAATGCTGGGCCTTTCACCTTCATTTGTTTTTTCTTACCCTCAGTATTTGTTCCTTTTACCAACTCTCCTTCAACTTCAATATTTTGCTTCTTTGATGTTGCTGAATTGTATTCCTACTCTATTTCCATAGCATTAGAAAAGGTTCTTTTATTAGTCATTTCTGAATGAATAACAATAAGATTAATTACCTATGTTGTTGTCATAATACCCAATGGATCTTGATGTGTAACACTAATATCTTGCACTGGTGATGTAGAACCTTCTTGCATATCTTCTTCATTCTGCATCATTAAGGGATAATCTGACCAACTTGCACTTTCAACTAAACCTTTAACCTCTTGATGTTCAAAAGGCTTGTTCTTAATCACTTGCTTCGTTATATAAATAATGTGATGGGGGTCATAATTTATTGTAGTAGTTGTCTGAAATCCCATCTCCTTAAGAAAGATTTCTATTACAGGTAATACAACTTTGCTTTTGATAATGAATGGTCCAATCACCCAAGGGAACTTGATCTCTGAAGCCTTTCTAAAAATTATAAAATGCTCACTCTCAACTATAAGCTTATGTCTGATAAACTCCAATGAAAAAATCCTTGGATTGAAGAATACAGGTAGGATATAAGGTTCATGAGTGAATCCATATACCCTAATGATGGAGTGTTCTTCTAATTAGAACCAATCACCAACCCTTTTGTCTGGTGAAAATTTCAAGGATTCCTTCATGATTGGGAACACTCTGGTAACTTGTTCTAGAAAAATACCTTATAAAATTCAGCCATTAAAAAGTTCATGTACTTAAAGAAACTCCCGTTGATCTCATCTATTAAGACCATCTGTTGTAGTTGTAAATTTTTTTCATTGAAGAACAGAAACATCCTTACTAAATGAGATTGAAACTTGAAATGCTTTGTACTGTGGAAATTCACTAGCTGAGAGTGAATACTCTCAGCCATGAATTCATCAAATTTAAGACAGAATGACTAGGATGATTGGGGTTTAGATTGGATTTTGCTAACTTTGAATAAAATACTCATTAACAACTCAGTAACATACCTATCTGTAGCCACACCTAAAAATTGAGTCATTAATGAAATTGCCAGTTTAGTTTCTTCATTAAACAAATTGGTATCTACAAGGAAGGAATGATTTTGTAGGGATGCATCTGACCTAAAGCAAGTAGTGAAAAATGATTACTTTTGTTCCAGGATTGCTTCACGAAAAACTAAATAGGTTTTCCTCATTGAAATCTTGTTGGGACATGGTAAACGAGGCGAGCACTGCAATTGAATCACATAAAACCAAAACATAAATAGGACACGAGATTTCAGACTTAATTGAGTACACAATGACTCTTTTAGAAGAGGAATAATTTGAAGCACACCACTCAACAAAGTATGGAAAGTTTAGGGTTTGCTCAAGGAAGAAAAAATGAAAATAGGACCTACACACTATGTAAGTATTACCCTGGTCTTCAAAGGTTTTTATTTTGTTTTTTAACTAGTTAATTGAGCCAAAATCCAACAGGGTATCAAAAACCTCACTCTCCCTGTCTTAAGAAACCTCCTCAATTTTTTGGCATTCCAAAGCTTGAACCTCTATTTCTCCTCCACTATCCATTTTAAATACTCTTTGGTAGGTAAAAAGTGGCCTACCTCGTCAGCTGATGAGTGTATGAGAATTTGTCTGAGTTGGATTCTTCTATGCAAACTGATATCTCTTCTTCCAATGCACAAAATACAAATAATATTCATCCATGTGCTTTACCTTTTATAATATTTTATGCAATGGATTCCTTTGTTATTTCTCATGCAACTTTCCTAGGTGAATCTTCCTTTGTCCTAGATCTACTCTCTCTTCTCCCAAGATGTCGATCTTGATCGATGTTTAGCATTACATTTCCAATTCTACTTCCCTAATTATCTTTACCCTCCTTGCAATTCTTTGCAGCATATCTCTTCATAACCATATATCCATCAGCTTTTGTTTTACCACCATAGATCCTTTCTTTAATTTACCATCATCCATCCAGAATATAAATAAACTGCATCTTTCATCAGTGGGTTTGCAATAAAAATTTGATCTTATTCTCCATAAATCTCAACCTTTGATCAATTCCAACCTTTACATATTCCACTCAACTCCAATAGTACAAACAACATGCACATTTTTCCAGCGGACTTAATCTCCATCATAGATCTTTATCAGTGTCCATCTCAACCTTTGATCACTGTGGAGTTGTGTATATGATTTATGTTGAGGATTTGCTTTGATGCTATATGTTTTTGAGTGAGATATTGATATGTTATTAATGGTATACATTCCTTATGCTATGTTTTGATCCATTTAATATACATTTTATGAGTCAACGTTAGGTTATTACTGTAATTTTCCCTAAGAAAATACACAGAAAATATCACTGAACATATGCATTTGAATGTGAATATTTATATCTCTATTGAATAAATTATTACAACACCTAATGATAGTCAACTAAGTCTAATATCAGTACTCATACTATGTTTGATAATTTGGGAGGGTCACATATGAGTTGGCGATCCATTTCTGCTCACACCCTAGAGGGGATTTCACCACAATTTACTAACAATTTTGCCTTTTCCCAATGACCCCAAATCGAGTTATAGATGTCTATAACATGTTATAAAGCGACCAAATATTCCATTGAGTGGTCCTAAGACTCAACATATCAGTCTCTACTAAATTTGAGATTCTCTTGTGTCATTCAAAGCCCCTAGAGTCAAGACTAGTTAATATAATTTTTCCCCAAATTATGCCTTTGTTTGGAATTTCCAAATTGGGTCATTACACTGGATGGTTAAACTAAAATGAAATATAAGAGAGATGAAATATGGAGTGAAAAAAAACCATGTTCGAACATTCCTTGTCTACTTGACAATTCCATAATTTTCCAAGTGATTTAGCTTGAAGAGTTTGATGTCTTTTGCTAATAAGTGAACACGTAGTATCACCATTCTACAATCAGTGAATCATTGTAGTTCTCTATGAGTGTTTCAACACTATTATTTATTGAACAACATCCCAATCATTTTTCTTGTATTTAAGTTTTCCATATACAAACTATTGTTTCCCATTTGGAAATTTGGAGTCTATCTTATATAGGCTATTGTTTCCCATTTAAAAATTTGGAGTCTAAAATCTACATACTATTGTTTCCCAAAATTCCATCTGCAAACTATTTTTTCAAAACTTTAAGTATGACATCCATCATAAATATTCCTCCCTTTGTTAACCGAAAGGTTAGACATTCTTGTATTTGGTGGTTTTGGTTGACCACTAACCATTTTCAATCCATAATGTACCCCCACTTTAAGTTTAAAGAGAGTACCATTTTGATTTCAACTCAAAGTGGGCACATGGAAATAACTGCATGTTATCTCATCCCATAAGGGAAATGCTTGAAAGCTATGCCATAACAGGACCACTCTGAGTTGTATTCTCCCCTATCAAGAGGAATGAACATCTCTCTACTACAAGGTTTTCCTTTACTTGATATTGAATTCTTCGATCAAACCGATATAATTTCTTGGTTGTTGGTGACCATTTCCACGGATCGATCCACTCATAGTGAATCTTTAATATTCCATGCTTGTTTCTCTTGGAAAGTTTTTGTGTTTTATGATTCTTCTTTCCACAGAGTTGACAAGGATGGAGATCATAACATTGATCTTCCATGCGACCAATGCAATTACAATGTTTTCACTTTGCATTGCCATGCTTGACTTGAACATGTGAAGTTAAAACTTCTCGAAGCAATCCAACACTTTGGGATTGTATTGGTTTTGAATAATATGTGATATGCAAGCTATTGTCGTCACCATATCCTATACCATGTTGATTTTTGTTGACTTGTATTTCTTCCTAAGGTCTAATGATTGACTTGGAAAGAGATCGTTTGAACTTGTTCATGTCGAACTTGGACAACTTCATCTTCTTCTGCATATGGAGTTATCTTTCTGGGTTGTAGTTAAGTGCACTGTTGATTTGAATGTTCATCGTCATTATCATAGAGAGGATTGTTCTGAACAAAAATTAGTTCAGAACACTTCACTTCTCATTGATTTCATCATTCAATAGTTGGGATTGATTTGAATAAGTCTAAAAAGTTGAAATGTTTGGTAGGGGACACACATTCTTATGTGAGATACTCTACCTCTTTTGTTAGTAAGATCAAGGACCTTAAATAGAAATAAAATGATATCCTTCTTATTGTTGTTGTAGTGTCTCTTTTTACCATAAACCCCATAAGTGAAGCCGTGGAAGTGATTGAGAAAGTCACTGACATTGAAAATTCAAACTTAGTTAGGATTTGACTTAGATAAACTTAATTTAGTTTCCAAGGTACATTGCATGAACAAACATGTGGGGTTTCTATGGGTTCCCATCTATCCCCTTTGGTAGCTAGTATTTATATGGAACAAATTGAAGCCAAATCCCTCTACTCTTCTCCTTGGAAACTTGACCTTTGGGTCAGACACGTTGATGACACCAATGCATTTTGGCCACATTGTAAGGAAAATATTAATAAAATTGTGGATCATTTGAATAGTAACTATGATCATATTCAGTTCAGTACCATGGAATTAGAAGAAAATGACTCCATTATGTTCCTAAATGTTCTCGTGTCCAAAATTTTAGATGGCTTCCTTGCTCATCAAGTGTACCGTAAGAAGACCCATACCGAGGCTTACATTTATGTTGACTCACACCATCATCCCTCTTAGAAAGTTGGAGTTATAAACACCTTGGCCTCTCAAGATTTAAGAATACCTGACAATGAAAATATGGACCAAGAAAAGATCCACCTTATTAATATTTTCAAAGAGAGAGGTTACAATAAATGGTAGGTTGAGAAGCATTTTAGAAAGCTAATTTGTCTCTTAGATCCCATGAACACAGATAAATCTCCTTGTAACAGCATAAGGTGTTCCTCCCTTATGTTCAGGGGACCTCTAAGAAGACTGCTAGGATTCTAAAGAAGAAGCATATAAAGACTAATTTTCAACCCCCAAGTACTATTAAGAACCTTTCAAGTCAGTCAAAGATCCTATAGACCCGCAACTATAGAAAAGTGTATATCGCATCCCTTGATCATGTGGTCTACCATATATTGGTGAAACAGATAAGTCTTTTTAGGTCGGGATTGAGCATAAAGAAACCATTTCCCACAATCATGTTAGGTCGTCGGCTTTGGATGACCATTCCAGCAAAACTAAACATCATATTTGTATTGAAGACACAACAATATTAGTGATTTATTTTCACTGTGCACGTTTAATTTTCTCCTTTTATTTTTAATTTATAGGGTTAAATTTTTATTTGTTTGTTTGTGGTGTCTTATTCTTTTTATTTTTTTCTTTCTTGGGTTTAATTTTGTAGGGTATATGATTTATTATTACCAACATAGATCTAGCTTAAATGAGAACTACCAAGATCCACGAGGGATCAAATCTCTCTAGCTTCAAACCGCTTTTAAGAGTGGAGAAAGTGTGTAAAGCAATGTTTATGGTTTTAATTTATGTAATTTGCTTAGTTTTATATATATGTCGTTCTAAATATTTTAAATCTAATTTGAGCCATGTTATTTTTTTTATAATATTTTATTATTTTTTATAAAGGACATGTTTCAGCTCTAGGATGAACACATAAGGAGTTACACATCTCCCCCCTACTATGTTGCAGAATGCGCCTTTTCAAGGCAATTATTTTGAATTTTAATTTTACCTTTTATTTTATTTTAATTGTGGGGGTTTAATTTTATTTGTTTGTTTGTGGTGTCTATTTCTTTTTATATTTTTGTTATTTCTTAGTTTCCATCCCCTTTGTTTTATTGTTATTGTTATTATTAATTTTTTTTTCTCTTAACGACCTTTCTTCTTTTTCTTTCTTAGTGTTTGTTTTGTCACTTTATTTCCTTGATTTTTAGGGTTTGTGGTCTATTCATTTATTTTATGGTATCATTGTTGGCCTCTTTGCATCTATTCATTAGTCACTACTATTTTCTTTGTTCTATCTTTCATATGTCGTGATGATGGATTGTGTATTGTTAGTTCGAAATTTCGACCTTAAAATTACCAACACAGTGCGTTTGAAATCCTAGTCGAGCTACCAACCACACTGTGAAAGTCTTTAACAACCAAGTCTAACTTTAGTTTGTGACACTTGCAAACAAGTTAGCATCAATTGAAAAGTTGCTTTGTTGAGTATGACTCTGTTGTCTTCAACAGTGACTATTAATGTGTTGAACAACTCTAAACCAAGACATCTCTCCATTTGAATAACCTTTCTTGCAACTCGTTCACTTGCACTTCACACTTGCTTGATTTTGTTTCACTTTCGCTTGCATTTATGTCTAACTTGCTTTATTTTGTTTCACATTCACTTGCATTTATGTCATGTTTGCTTGATTTTATTTCAACAAGTTGAGGGTGTTGGATACTACAGAAAATGCACCCTAACTTTGATTATTGCAATGATTGATTAATAGGCACACAATTCAGAATTTGGACTGAAAAATAAAGGGTGTGAGGTTCAACCTATTTTACACCAAGTTACAAATTCAATTTAACTTCATCTCAACATTTATAAACAAAACTATTTGATACACTTAACTAAAAATTTTAGACGTGTTTTTACAATAAATTACAGTTTCAAAATAAAAACAAGCTTACAAAGCTTTTCTTCACCTTCATATAAATGAACTCTCAAAATGGCCCCGAGCACCATCTATTGCACCATCTATTGCCATGGTGGAATTTATAATACCGACCTCCTTTTAAAACTTTGGTACCAAAACATGTGAAAATTATCATGCCATAAAGACATCCATGTGTAACTCCCAATTCTCCATTGTGCTTTAATTAAATATATTGTTTGTGCTACCAAAATACAAATCCATGCATGTTCAACAACTCATATACAATTACAATACTCCATTACCCAATAATAGTGGCCCATGCATTGGGTGCAAATTAGATCTAAATATAACTTCAAGTGTCCTCTCTGTTAGTGTCCACTCATCAAAGTATTTTTATTTGAATAAAAAATACAATATTTAAATACGCTACCCTGTAAGAAACAATAAAGAATACCTCATCTTTCCCTGGAGCGCCCAAGCACGGTTCACATTGAGATTAAACCAGGTTCTGAGTTTGCTCATTGTTCTGACGCTATAGTCTAAGGTCTCCATAGGTGAAAGGTGAGGTCATGCTGTGTTACACCAGATCGTAGTGGATTGACCATTGTTATTGTGAAGATCATTTTTACTGTTTTGCTAAGGTCACAGATCGCTACAGGTTAAGGTCACTATAAGTTATTGTGAAGATCATTGTTACTGTTTTGCTAAGGTGACAGATCGCTACAGATTAAAATATTCAGAAATCAGATTCGGATTAGTATGTTGGTGATGCATGGGCTGCTGTGCAAGAGCACAGTCTCCTCATCTATAGTGAAAGCTTCAAAACCTACATAGATTCAAAATACTAAAGCAAATCTCAGGTGCCATCTTGAACGAGATAGATCGTTGGTGGTTGGGTGTGTATTGCAGAGGATTGGGATCGCTTCATAAATAAACATGCACATGGTGTCATTCGACCTCAAGACTGCATATCTGAGATATTAGAAACATACCTCTAATAGCTGCTAGATTCCACGTACTGCATATTTGAATTACTGTTGTGGAGGTAGATTGTTGGAACAGACTGGAAAGTGGGAGAGCACTATTGAGAGGCTGACAGATCCAAACAGTGCAAGTACCAGTCTGTTCCAATCTCAGAGACTGGTACTTGCACTAGCTAACGATCTTAGCAACGGATACCTGTACACAAGTACTACATGAATTTGTGTTGGACAGCCTGCATTTACAGATTTGATGCTCGATTTCTATTTACTTACGATCCATCCACGATTTCAAAAGTGATTTTCGTCTTAGCATCGAATTTCCATACAACACTACGTTAGATAATCTTTGTATGTGTGATTGGCTCTCTTGATATGCTAGATCAAAAACACATCTAAGCTTACAACCAAATTGATTATGACCACTTTAGTGAAATTGTTGTTTCATATTTGCAAATACGGTATCCAGATCACATACTTGATAACAACAAACTTGAAGTCGATTAATTTAATGTGCATAAATCAAACTTATAAAAGATGCAGACAAAAATTCGTAATTTTATTTCAAAAGTAGAACAAAATTACATCTGCACATGTAAGAGGATCATTAGGATCCCTACATTGTCACATATTTACTATCTTATTTTAATCATAAAATTCAAACTGTCCCAGACTGCTGTCCCAGAGTAGCTGTATACATCACATACAAAACTGTCCCAGACTGCTGTCCCAGAGCAGCTGTATACATCACATACAAAACTGTCCCAGACTGCTGATCACAACAGAAAGTGCTGTCTCAAAAAAAACAGAAAAAACTGGTAGTAGTCATATACTATCAGCTTTATACATCACCGAAAAAAAAAAGTGCTGTCTCATATAAGCATAACCATGTCCCATACTGAAATATATTCAATTAGATACTATAGAAATCACCACCAAAAATGACAGGTAACAAAAACTGTGCCAGAGCTCAAATCTGTTCCAAGGCTGTATCATGAAATGGCCGATGGGCAGACACTAGTACTATTCACATACCTGAATCTGTTTGTTTTGGATCTAAATTTGGTAGATGTATGAACAAAAAGAATAATAGCACACTAATAAAATTTATATTACAATCATGAATGGTCAACATTCCACCATTCCGAGTGTAGCCTCCTTATCCCCTTTGACATCTATCAATTTCATGAAGCACTCTCATGGACTAAACTAAGACACTATGGAAAACTACCATAAGTTCATCTAGGCCCTAAGAACTAGAGGGCTCTGATACCATGTTAAAACATACATGGGAAACAAAGTGATAAAAAAGGATAATCATCCAACTCAGTGTATTCACACCAAAGCTACAAATACATAGTATAACGGGTGATTCCACCTCATGGAGAGATTTGCTCTATATCCTAACATATTGCATGGTGATTAGGCTATGCAATCTTATCCAAATCTCTTAGTCATCATTTAAGATAAATCATTGTTATCCTATATGATAAATACAAATAAAGGTGACAATTAAATTATATGATTGACAATGTAAGCAACAATACTCGCTTGAGGAAGAATGGGCATAGGATATTTCCAAAGCTGAAAGTCTTCATCTTGTCTGTCTTGCATCATGATAATTGGGATTCATACATCCTAACAAGGTTGTACTCCAATCATATATTGTTGGCCTCAAACATTGTATTCCATAGAACATGTATGGCCTATAGGCCTGATGAAGTTCTATGGATTCCATTATTCAACCAATGGTCATCACTATGATCTTGAGACTTAGATCCTTTATATCTTGGATCAGAGCTTTTGTTCCTACTTCTTGTGAGCAATCATAATAGTATTCAACCACATGTTCATCAATGGTCATACCTCCAATGCTACAATATTTGAAGCTTGGTATATCTCCTCAATGTGAAAGCCCCATAAAGAAATATATGTCTTCAACCTCTATTTTAGAGATAGTCCATCCAATATAAAGGTATTGGTCTCCGGATCCCAATACCTTGTTGGTAACTGCAATGCACAATATTTTCTTCAAAGAACTTCACTAGTCCATAATTCCGAAGAGCTTGAATAGCTTTGAGGTTTTCCAAAACTTCATTATTAATGTCTCCATGCTCCCTCTCTCTCCATTCAATCACCACCTTGCTGAATATAGTCGAAATTTGAGTTAAAATCCAAGTTTTATACCCTTGCGGTCTTATACACACCCTATAGTGGTTACATGTGTGTATATACACATCCTGCAATGTTTATAGGTGCATATATGCAAGGTCATACCCATTCCACACATTTGTAACCCATGTATGCCTCTATTTTCAAATATGGCTTGGTGATAATGAAAAAGATTGGACTAAAAGGCAATAAAATTGGGATGAAATGGAAGAAGAGGTGAATACCTCTTACCTAGATCTGACAATGTCTTGATTTGAAGCTCATAGTTCCCACAATTACTTATGGAAGTTTGAGGTTTTTCTCCACTCTCAAAACACTATTTACCCAAAATTCCAAATTAAATGGTAAAAATGGTTTTTTCCCTAATATTTTAGTTCATTTTTTTACCTACTTTTATGTAGGTGTTACATTTTTAACTATTTAGGACTAATGGTAGCTTGTTTTAAGGATTTGGAAGGGGGTTTTGTGCAATCATTTTATACAAGAAGTAAGGTTTTACCTGCCATGATACCATATTCATAGGTATTGCTTTCATAATTGGCATATAAGATAGGTTACCCCCTCACTTGCATTTTTCATTATCCTTATTAATTGAGAAGAAATATAGGATTTGTTTCATGAATTTGAGACATGATACTTCTTTAGTTTTTATATGCCATTTCTTTCATGACAGAACCTTCCCTGCTTCTACATACAAGGATGTTTATACACCCTATTTTCCAGAAACTACTGGAAGGAGGCTACAACCCCTTGATTTTATTGGATTTCACTGAAAGGATTCTACGACACCCTATTTACCAGCTACTACTAGAAGGAGGCTATGATTCCCTGGTATTATCAACTGCTACAGAAAGGATGCTATGACACACTATTTACCAGCTACCACTAGAAGGAGGCTATCACCCCTTGGTTTTATCACTTGCTGTTGAAAGGATGCTACACCACCCTATTTACCAACTATCACTGGAAGGAGGCTACGACCCCCTGGTTTTATCAACTGCTATTGAAAGGATGCTACGACACCCTATTTACCAGATACCACTGGAAGGAGACTACAACCCCCTTGTAGGAATGTATCCTTCCCTAGAACCACCATGCTACCCTAATATGTTTTTATCAAAACTTCCAGATCTTCTTATGTATTCAATTCTATCACCGGTTTCTCATCAGCTCCTTGGTCTCTGTCTTCTACTGCTGTTGCTACATGGATATGGACTGTAGAGACAATCTTTCTAAACTCGAAATATTGCTTATAAATACCTTTAACGTCATTAATATTTCTTTACAAACACGTCTATTCATTCTATATTTTCATAGTTGCACCCTTTCAATCCAGAGTTGTGCATGTTCATTGAATGCATCACTTCATAAAACATGCCTCTTTATCAAGAGTGTTTCCTTACTTCTATGTTTAATTATTAACATACAATGATTATCTTTTAATCATGTTTAATTTATAACATTAAACACTATGTTTTGCAGAGTCACTGATTTTCTATTCTTCAATTCCCTCATCCTTTATAAGTTTGCAATCACTTTTCACGAATCTGCAATCATTCTTTATATGTCTACAATAATATGTTCTGTTACAGGGATGATAAACTATGTTTATTATATCTTTGTTTATCATATCTTTGTTTTATATGTATTACTTAATAATAAACATTTTGTTTGTTTCATGACATCTTTTAACAATTCATGTAGCTTATCGTTGTAGATGATTGCATCTTAACTAATATGTAGCTTACTCTTGTACCTTATCACATCATGTCTTTTAAGTATATCTTTCTTCCCTCTGCATAAGCAATTTTTTCAAGCATCAAACTTTCACCCTTGTTGATCATTTAGGTCTGGTTCTTGTTATGTTGTAGGTGCCTGCAACTAATGCTCATGATTCCAACATCTTCAAGCATATATAAACACCTTTAAGGTGTTTCGTTGCTGGAATTTTATATACCTTGGTGGGAATTCTTCACCATGTGCAGGAATAATTCACAATTATGTGTGGGAGTTCTTCACCATGTGTAGGCATACTTCACAATCATGTGTGGGAATTTAAATACATTGTGCAATTTCCTTTCCACAACTATCTTTCCGCGACCTGTCTTCTTGCTTCCACAATTACCTTTCTACAATTGCAGGTTGCAGGTTGCGGGGATTCCTTTCAATTTTTTTGAAACAGGATTCTGAAATTAACATTCTGTAACGATATTTCTGCAATTAACTTTCTGCATTTATCTTTCCACAAAATGTATTTCTGCTTCTGTTATTAACCTTCAATAATTGTGGGTTGCGGAAATGAATTTCTACTTTTTCAAAACAGGCTTTCGTAATTAACTTTCTACAATTGCAGATTGCGAATTGGGATTGAGGGTGTGCATTTCCCAAATTTCAAAACTGACTTCCATTATTTTGCAGCCGAAATGTTCTTTCCACAGTTAGGTTGCAGATTGTGGACATGCTTTTCATAAATTCTCAAAAATGACTTCCACAATAGTCTTCCCACATCTTTAACAATATTGCACCTTGGCATTGTGAAAACTATTCTACACCATTGATATTTCTCTCTCTTATGATATGGTCCACCCAAATCTTCACTTCAACAAGTTATAGCTTGATAGGATGGGGTAGACATTTCCTTAGAGTAGTTTTGACTAATATTTCCATACTTAGTAAATTTCCAAAGTTTCACAAAATTTTCACTCTTTTCCAGAATGATGTGAAATTACAACACTGAATTCATGATAGCATCATAACAGCATCATACGTCTTTCTGTCCTCATCACACATGCCACATAATCATGCATGTAATTTCATCATGTCTTAGGTTATTCCTTTGTCTTTACACTGAGTTTTCCCTGCCATCATTTCCTTGGTTATTCCTTTGTCAATACTAAATTTCTTTGACATCAATGACAACTATATTCAACATTCTCCCTCTTTGGCATTGATGGAAACATCTAAACACACCCCCACTTTGATAACAATGACAAAGGATAACATGTTATACCCCTTCTATAACCATCTTGATAGAGAATTTCCTATCTTTCTTGTTTCTGACAACTGCCCTTTGCCAATATATCTCCACTTTTAATAAATTTAGCTCTTTGCTTCTCTTCCTCTTATTAAATGGACTTTGTGCTAATCATTGTGTTATGATCTAGTTAATATCCTCATTTACTTTCTTTTAGTGAGTCTTTGAAGAAGAACATGGATGATTAGTTCATAGACTCCCCCTTTCAATGTTCCTCCCCTTTGTCAACATTTTTTTAATACGTTCATGTTACTTCTCTTTTCCATATGGATGGTCTCTATCAAAGTATTCTTTTTCAATTTGTCACTTCTATACTTCTTCTTGTATTTGAGGAATATATCTTTTACCAAGTATTTCTTATGACTGTTCTTCTTCTTGTTTTGATGGAAACCTCAAAACATTCTTTTCTCCTTACCAACTGATATTTTTCAAGTACCAATTGCAATTTTTTTTATATTAACTCCCCCTGAGTATATAATCCCCTCTAATGATCATTTTAGGGTTTTCTTCTAGTTTTAAAAGAGACATTCACCATGATCACTATATTGTTCTCCATCATCTTCATCTCCATCAGTATATTCTTTTACATATTCATCTTGCTTTCCCTCATAATGGATGTTATTCTTATTATGCTCAACATTATCTTTGGAAACTTCACTCATGTTTGAAATTTGTGTTTCTTCCGAGTCTTTGTAATTTGAATTTATTCTCCACACATTTCCATGAGGTACCCTGCTTACTGGTTTTCCATTTGATGTATTTGTGTCTCTTCTCAAACTTTTATCTCTTCCATTTATTATGCAATCAACAGCTTTGTTACCAAACTTTTGATAGCAATGATAATATCCAAAGAAATTTCCTTTATATTTGAGGAATCTTTGATCATTCTGCTTCATAGATTCCATCTTATTCCATCACTTCCTTTGTTTCTGAACTTTTACCGAAGCATTCTTTCTTAGCTTACATTCTCTAGTCATATGTCCAAAATTATTGCAAGAGTAACAATGACCAAAAACGATCTGTTGGTACTTGCTTGTCATTGGTTTTTTAGGTATCATATCAGTTCTATGTTTTTTGAGAGGAGGGAGAAGATTTCTGACTATCCTTCTTAATCAGACTTTTGAGTACAACATCACAGTTTCTTTTATTTCTATCTTGGAATATAACAGAGGAATATTCTGGATCCTTTTCTTTGTCATATCCTAATCCATATTTATCGCTTGATGGCCTTTGGCTACTTTAGATTTCATCTAAAATCCTTGAGTTGTTCTCAAATTTTGATTGAACATATTTGTCATCAAGCTTATTTCTAAGGTGCATAATCTCTTCTTCAAGGTTTTCAGATTCTTGTATTCTCTTTTTGAGCCGCAAATCTAGGAACTCTTCAATATTCTTGGCCTCTTGAAGCTGGGTCTTCAAGTCAATAATGGTTTGACTATTTGTTCTTTTTCCTGCATTTTTTAAGTTATTCAAGAGCACTAATGAGTTATCCCTTTAGGTCCAAATCTCCTTCCACATCTAAGTCATCTTCTGAAGTTACTGTTTCCATGAATAGATTTTCTTCATCTTCACTTATCTCTTCATCATCACTATCATTCTCGAAAATATCAAGGCTTGTTTCTACTCTTTGTTCAACTGAGTAAAGTTTCACCAATTTTATCCATAGTTCCTTAGCTGAGATACATTGTCATGGATTCTCTTTGATGTATTGAGGCAATCCATCAAGTATGGTTTCCATTTCCCTTTAGTTATTTTTCCGTATTATTTTTTATGGGATGTAATCAGAGATTACTGAATTCCATACTCCATATCCTAATGACTATAAGTACACTCTCATTATTATGCTCCATAATGCGTATCCTTCTTTATTAAGTACTGGAGCTATGTTGGAGGAAATCCCTTCTTGTTTATCCATAGTGGTTTTTAATAGGAGCTTCCTTCCAGTGATTAAAATGTAGTGAAGGATCCCGCTTTGATACCAATTGTTGGAATATTGGACAATACTAAGAGCAGGGGGGGCGGTGAATCAATATTGATAACTTTTAACAACTAAAACCAATTTTAACTTATTCATTAACACACATGATCAACAAGATACAAGGAACACAAATTTTATTGTGGAATCCCAATTGGGAACCAACCAACAATTTCTATTACTACCAAATTATATTTACAATGTAGTTTTTTCTTGCTTTTATAGACAAGGATGTTGCAGCACCTTTTTTACCAACAACTACTAGAAGGAGACTACGACCCCTTGGTTTTATCAACTTCTACTGAAAGGATGCTACGACGCCCTATTTACCATCTACTACATGAAGGAGGCTACGAACCCCTAGTTTTATCATCTACTATGGAATGGATGCTACGACACCTTAATTACCACGTACCACTAGAAGGAGGCTACAACCCCCTATTTTTATCAGCTACTGCTGAAAGGATGCTATGACACCCTATTTACTAGCTACCACTGGAAGGAGGCTACAACCCCCTAGTTTTATCATCTATTGCTGAAAGGATAATACGACACCCTATTAATTACTTACTAGCTACCACTAGAAGGAGGATTCAACCCCCTTGCAAGCATGTAGCCTACCATAGCACCACCCTTCCATCCTAATATATTTTTATCAAAAATTCCAGGTCTTCTTATTTCTTCAATTGTGTATCTCATTTCTCATCGCTTCCTTGGTATCTGTCTTCTGTTGTTGTTGCTACATGGATTTGGACTATAGAGACACACTTTCTAAATTTGAAATATTGCTTATAAATACCTTTAACATCATTCATCTTTCTTTATAAACAAATCTATTCATTCTGGATTTGTGCATGTTCATCAAACACATCACATCATAAAATGTTCCTCTTCATCAACTGTGTTTCCTTACTTCTCCATTTAATTATTAACATACCATGCTGATATTTTAATCATGTTTAATTTATAACATTAAACACTCTATTTCGCAGAGTCACATATTTTCCATTCTTCGATGCAGTCATCCTTTATGAATCTGCAATCATTCTTTATATGTCTGCAATATTATGTTATTCTACAAGGAGAATAAACTATGTTCATTATATCTTTGTTTATCATATCTCTATTTTATATCTCTTTCTTAATAATAAACATTTTGTTTGTTTCATGACATCTTTTAACAATTCATGTAGCTTATCATTGTAGACGATTGCATCTTAATTAATTTGTAGCTTATCATATCATTTCTTTTCTTTTATCTTTCTTCCCTCTACATAAGAAATTTCTTCAAGCATCAAACTTTCACCCTCGTTGATCATTTAGATATGGTTCTTGTTATGTTATAGATTCCTGCAGCTGATGCTCATGATTCCAACATCTTCAAGCATATCTAAACACCTTTTAGGTGATTCTTTG
Organism: Pseudotsuga menziesii; assembly: GCA_001517045.1. NCBI lineage: Eukaryota > Viridiplantae > Streptophyta > Pinopsida > Pinales > Pinaceae > Pseudotsuga > Pseudotsuga menziesii. Next base: position 316,946 of record LPNX010142873.1, on the reverse strand, counting down.
CTTGCATTTTATATACCTTGTGTGGGATTTCTTCACCATGTTTAGGATGTTAAAATTGTTGTGCCTTTTAGATCTTCAAGCAATGAGTCAAATATTATTGTTGCAGTAAAAGGAAAATGAAGATACACACTGAAAAAAACCCACTCAGGAAACAGATGAGTATAGCTCAGATAATTACAGTATCATTTCCATTAATTAAATCTGGTGCTACAATAGTTTATATAGGAAGAATTCAAATGCATTAGGGATCAATTCAAATCTACCAACTGGATCTGACTGTACCTAATTGACTAGCGAACTCATAGTGTCTCAATCAATATCGGAGTCCAAATATTAACTCCCAGATGTCTAACCAACTCATAAAATCAATAATAACTAGCTAACTCAGTTTAACTGAGGTGGTAGGTGGGAAAAGGTGCCTACTCCACATGCAACCATGCATTAGGCATGCATAACTAGCACTAGCTAACTTATTGTGATCTAACTGAAAGTAACTAGAAGCTAACTATTCTTAATTAGTTCCAACTACAACTAACTGATGGAGGTTGGTTTCAGGACTCCCATTGGCTCTTAAAATGTAGGGATTGGTCTAGGAGGCACCCAAACTGATGCATGCACATGCTGTAAGTGGTAATTAACATCTAGCAGTGTTCCCCACACTCTAGTAACTGGTACATGTGGCCCCATTAGGCCAACGGACCCAATGGTACTAGTGGACCCAATTAATTAATTAAAACTCCTAAGTTAGACTAAATAATCTACTAGAAAGTATGGTCAAGGGAGGATTAATAATCCTAACACCCCCCATGAATCCTAACTTGGACAAGTGTGGGTCCTAGAAACANCCCCCCCCCCCCCCTCAAAATAGGAACTGAGAATCAAGCCTTAATGCCTAAAAGAGAGCTGAGAAAGGAAAATCTCTTTCTAGTAAAAAACTTGTAAAAATTTCTGCAATCTGATCTTCTATAGGATAGTAGTGCAGTGTGATGGTTCTGTCGTACACTAGTTCCCGAATGTAGTGCATGCGAACCTCTATGTGCTTTGTCCTCTGCTTTTCAACGTGATCACTGGAAATTTTGACTGTACTCTGGTTGTCACAATAAATATCCACTGTAGATGAAGTCTGAATCCCAAACTCTGCCAAGATTCCATGTAGCCAAACTGCCTGAATAGCTTCATTCACAGCTCCCTGATACTATGCTTCTGCTGAAGAGAGTGCAAGTGTTGCTTGCTTCTTGCTGGACAACCAAATTGGCCCAGATCCAGTCATGAATACAAAAACTGAGGTGGATTTCCTATCATTTCCATCTCCTACCTAGTCCGAGTCTGTAAATCCCATGAGACCAATTGTGCTCTAGCTGCACAGTAGATCCCATAATCTATAGTACCTTGCAAATAGTGCAAGATCCTCTTTTCTTCCTTCTAGTGCATCTCATGTGGCTCCTGCATGTATTTGGAAGGAACACTCACAACAGAGGATATGTATGGTCTCGAATGTGTGAGATATAGAAGGATACCAATGAGCTGTCTATAGAGAGTGCTATCTACCAAGGGTGTGGAACCACCTTCTTCAAGCCTGATGCCTGATAGAAAGGGGCAAGGGGCTACCTTGCAATGCTACATGTGGAATATCTTAACCATTTCTGATGAATACCTGGACTATGAGATCACTATTCTTGAAGCATTTTGACTTACTTTGAGCCAATGAACTGTCTTAACAGTCCTAATTCAGTCATAGCAAATGCTTTGCTAACATCAAACTTGATGTTGCTAAATCCAGCAGCAGAGCTACTAGTAATGAGCAAGTCATCCACATACAATTCAACTAGAAGCAAAAATCTCTCTTTCGTCTTCATGTAGATATTGTAATCTGATTTGCACCTTTCAAAATTCTGAGAGATGAGGAAGGAATCCATCTTGGAGTACCATGCCTTTGGGGCTTGTTTGAGTCCATATAATGATTTCTTCAGTCTACAAAATAAGGAAGGATAATAAATAAACCCTTGAGGTTGGTTCATATATATCTCTTTCTCCAAATCACCATGGAGCAAGGAATTCTTCACATCCATGTGATGTACTTCCCATATTTTGGAAGGAGCAATAGCCAAGACCATCCTGATGGAGTCCATTCTAGCTACTGGAGTGAATGTCTCATTGTAGTCCAAGCCTTGAACCTGAGAGTATCCTTTTTCCACCAACCGAGCCTTGTACTTGGTTTCAGTTCCATCAGCATCTATCTTGGTCTTCTAGATCCATTTGGATTAAACCAATTTCCTTCATGGGCATAAGGAGACAAGTTCCCAGGTCTTATTGTCATGTAGCGAATTAAACTCCTCATCCATGGATGCCTTCCATCTAGGATCATGGAAATCTTCCTTGAAGGATTGAGGATCTGACCCAAGCATCATAAAACACCTCTCAGGAAGAAGAGGACCTGTGTGGGACAGTGCAACACTCTCCTTCTAATACTGGGACCTCGTTCCTTTCTTGTCATATGGATCCCCAACACCATTTCTAGCTACTTCTATGAGCTGTTGAGCCCATTTAGGATGTTGAAATGAGGTAGATGATGGATCTGGATCTAGATCCCTTTTAGGTGTAAGCTCAATGTATGGATCATGCTAATATGCCTCCTCTTATGAATCTGAATATGAAATGTCAGGAATTGAAACTGAATCTACAATAGGAATTGAAGAATGTTTTTTTAACAGAAACTATTTTTTTTTTATTGATTAAAAAAGGTTGTAGCCCAGCCAGGAATACAAAGAGGAATTCTTAAAAAGAATACTGATGTCCTCTATTAGAACAGTCAGCCTTCTTAAAAGTGCTTTGAGAAGTGAATCCCAAATTTTTCTAATGCTATTTCGAGAAAAGGACTGCTTGCAAGAGTAGACTCTCACAAATTGAGAGCAGAGAAGAATACAGAAACAAAACATTAAACAGGTGGAGAGGAGTGCCCCTTAATGAAGGGATCCAATTTCTTCTGGGAGCCCATGCTAATGTTTGAGGCTGCTTCCTTTTCTCTACGTTATTTATTTGTCTTTCGTCCTCTGGTGAGGGGAGGAGAAGGAGCTGAAACGTCTTCGGAGTCGAAGATTCCCTCTGACAAAGGGATCAAGGATGCCGTTCTTGCCTGGCTGAAGTCTCGCGGATCAAAATGCTGGGATCTTTCATTGAACCTGGAGAAGAAGGATTTGGAGAAACTTGTTCAGCTACCTCCACGGAGCATAAGGTGCCAGAGTTTCCCTGATCCTGGACAGCTATAGCTTCAGGTTCTTGTGCTTCATCTTCTTGGAGTACTGCAAAACTATTTTTGTTTCCCATCCGTGGAGCATCTGCAAGAGGAGAATGATATACCATTTTCTGAGACGCTTGAGGCTCCTTTCATCGTGGAGGACAACGTCGATTGGAAACCGTCTGAAACTCTATTTCGTTGGGAACTGGGGGATTTGCTGGTTTCTGTGGTTCTGCAAGCTTGGGGCAGCTTTTAGCGAAGTGGCCGTATACATGATAGAAGTTGCATTTGAAGGGGATCTGCTCATAATCCAATTCTTGGATGTGGCTCCATTCTCCTAAAGTGAGCTTTAGAGCCTCCGGAAGCCCTTTCTCTAGATTCACCTCTACACATATACGGGCACATCTATACTGACCCCCTTTTGGTTCTGCAGTATCTAGATAGTGGCCTAGCTTATTACTAATATCAATCAGAGTACTTTTCCCCCAAATATGAAGAGGGAGGTTAGGGAGTCTTACCCAGACTGGAGTGGCAGTGATCTCTGCTTTTGGGTTAAACCCCAGAGACCAAGGGGCTAAGAACAGACCTCTCGAGCACATGAAGAAAGGACCCGAACGAAAGACAAGGTCTCTTTCTTCTTTATTTGAGAATAGGAATACAAAAAACCCTCATCCAGCTGCAAAGAGAGAGACCTGTCCTTGCAGAAGAGGGTTCCAATGTTCTGCAATCCAGATCTCCACCGCCTTAGGGTTGGGCCACAACCCTGTGAACTTGCCAATGAGGACTTGGTTAGAGAGGATGAGATATTTCTGGCATGGATTCGAAGGAGAGAGCTCTAGAGAATGGATCTCATCCATCTTTTTCACGAACTTAGAGGAAGAATGAGAAATTTCCTGGGGAGCGGCAGCTTGAACAAGGGCCTTGAAGGCAGTGAGCTGGGCATGAGAGCCCATTTCCTGAGAGAACTCCACGCTGAAAAATGGCAGCAAAACTCCACTCTGAAAAAATAAAAGACAGCAGCAAGACCCCACACTGAGGATGAGCCCGAGCTGAGGACGAGGAGCAAATCCTGCGATCCAACCAAGCTCGGCTCTGCGCAAGAGAGGAGGCGGTGGCTAGGGAAACCCTAGCCATGGATCAGGGGATCCACCGTTCTGTTCTCCATCGCTTTTTTAGGAATTGAAGAATGTTTATACCTTCATGAAATTCGAATAGAAGCCATGGTGATGCTGGAGCTGTGAATGGAATGAAGTGAAATTAAATATATTCCTTGGAGTCATTATCGGCAATTCCTTTCGCTACAATCTCCCCAGTTTATATTTTTGTGATCTCTACTAAGTTAGGTCCAAACAACACCTAATTTGGTGAGCCAATGTGAGTCATCTGATATATAGACAACAGATTATCTACAAGAGAAGGCATATATAGCAAATATTTGAACACACCATGTTGAACTTTGATGGTGCCTCTTCCTACTGCTGGAATTTGGGAATCATCTCCCATGTGAATAGTGGGCCCTTCTTTGATGTTGAGAGGGGAGAAGAAATCCTTGAAGACAACCATGTGGTTAGATGCTCCAGAATCAATAAAATAGGTTGTTGACCGAGGTAGGAAATCTTTCAAAGCATGGAACCTTTCATGTCCATTGTCAGACTTCTTTGCTTCTTGTGGGAAAGAAATGTCGTTCTATTTGAGGAGGGCATCTAGCTGATCTACTTGCTTCTTCATACAGGAGTTTTCAAGGTGAAAACCTCTCATACAATAGGGACACATCTTCTTTTTCTTAGAGTCAGGGGTTCCTTCAGAAGTCTACTGATTCTGTTTGGGCTTTGGATCAACTTCTTTAGGCTCCTTCTTCTTTGATTTCCCTTTGTCTTGTGCTTTGCTAGAGTTAGTAACTAGGAGAGCCTGATATTTGGAGGTCTTGATGACTCCCATTCAAATCAAATTCTCTTTCTCCTTTATTAAGGACTTAGAAAATGAATCTAGTGAAGGAATTTTCCAATCAGGGAAGATTTACCACTTGGAATGAAATATATAGACAAATATAGAATACTCAAAACCAAGTTTACTGAGTATGGAAAGGACAATTTTCTCATCCTTCCTTTCTATTCTGCACTATTTTCATTGAAGTGCAAGAGACTTGAATTTAGTAAAGAATTGTTCAATAGTCTTGAAACTGCTCAGATGTAAGTCTACCAGCTCATTCTTCAGGAGGTGTCCCCGAAGCTCATATTGTTTTCCAAACAAGTTCTCAAGCTTCTCCCATGCTTCTCTAGATGTCCTCAAACCTTCAAGGTGGAAGAGGAGATATCTAGATATATGAGTGCATAGATAACCAAAAGCTTCATCACATCAGTTCAGAAACTTGTTCTTTTCAACTGGCTGATGGGGCTCAGCCTCCCTTCCAAGTATTATCCTGAGGTAGCCATGCTTGCACAAGGCCAGCTATGTATCAATCCTCCAATCAAGATAATTGGAAGTTGTAAGGATCTGTGGTGTAGGATATTGAGAATCCATACTTCTTCGGTTGAAATATCACAATACTTCACACAAGCTATCTAGCACATGTATATTTTCACTGCAAAACACTAAAACATTTTAACTATGTTAGAATCATGTTTTTTCTGTCAACATGAACATGTTTTCAAGGTCCATCACGCACGCACTACTCCTCTGAATAAATTCAGAGTTAGCAAATCAATATTAGGGACATCTGTGGAAATCCAACTGCTTCTGATGTTCAATGGAGAGAAACAAACATGAAGCCTACTTGAAATGGCTCTAATACTAGGTTAAAATTGTTGTGCCATTTATATCTTCAAGCAATGAGTCAAATATTATTGTTGTATTAAAATGAGAATGAAGATACACACTGAACAAAACAAACCACACAGGAAACAGATTAGTATAGCTTAGATAATTACAATATAATTGTCATTAATTAAATCTTGTGTTACAATAGTTTACATAGGAAGAATTCAAATGCATTAGGGAGAAATTTGAATCTACAAATTGGATCTGACAGTACCTAATTGACTAGCTAACTCATAGTGTCTCAATAAATATCGGAATCCAAAGATTAACTCCCAAATGTCTAACCAACTCATACAATTAGTAATAACTAGTTAACTCAGTCTAACTGAGGTGGTAGGTGGGAAAATGTGCCTACTCTACATGCAGCCATGCATTATCCATGCATAACTAGTGCTAGATAACTAATTTTGATCTAACTAAAAGTAACTAGAAGATAACTAAGCTTAACTAGTTCCAACTCCAACTGACTGATGGAGGTTGGTGTCGGGACTCCCAATGGCTCCTAAAATGTAGGGATTGGTCAAGGAGGCGCCCAAACTGACGCATGCACATGAAGTAAGTGGCAGTTAACATCTAGCAGTGCTCCCCACACTCTAGTAACTGGTACATGTGGCCCCATTAGCCCAAGTGGACCCAATGGTACTAGTGGACCCAATTAATTAATTAAAACTCCTAAGTTAGGCTAAATAATCTAATAGATAGTATGGTCAAGGGAGGATTGATAATCCTAACACCCCCCATGAATCCGAACTTGGACAACTGTGGGTCCTGGAAAGAATTCCATAAGTCACCCAAATACAATCTAAAACACAGTAATGTCACTTAATACAACCAAGGTAAATACGGGAAAAACTCTTGGGAAACCCCCCTCCTCAAAATAGGAACTGAGAATCAAGCCTTAATGCCTAAAAGAGAGCTGAGAAAGGCAAATCTCTTTTCGGTAAAAAACTTGGTAAAAATTTCTGCAATCTGATCTTCTATAGGACAGTAGTGCAGTGTGATGGTTCTGTCATGTACCAGTTCTCGAATGTAGTGCATGTGAACCTCTATGTGCTTTATCTTTTGCTTCTAAACATGATCACTGAAATTTTTTGATTGTACTTTGGTTGTCACAATAAATATCCACTGTAGATGAAGTTTGAATCCCAAACTCTGTCAAGATGCCATGTAGCCAAACTACTTGAATAGCTACATTCACAACTCCCCAATACTATGCTTTTGCTGAAGAGAGTGCAAGTGCTTCTTGCTTCTTACTATACCAACAAACTAGCCCAGATCTAGTCATGAATACAAAAACCGAGGTAGATTTCCTATCATTTCCATCTCCTACCCAGTCTGAGTTGTAAATCCTATGAGATCCAATTGTGCTCCAGTTGCATAGTGGATCCCATAATCTATAGTACCCTACACATAGTGGAATATCCTCTTTTCTTCCTTCTAGTGCATCTCATGTGGCTCTTGCATGTATCTTGCAGCAACACTCACAACAGAGGATATGTATGGTCTCAAATATGTGAGATAAAAAAGGATCCCAATGAGCTGTCTGTAGAGAGTTCTATCTGCCAAGGGTGTGGAACCACCTTCTTCAATCCTGATGCTTGATAGAAAGGGGCAGGGGGATGCCTTGCAATACTCCATGCGGAATATCTTAAGCATGTCTGATGAATACCTAGACTATGAGATCATGATTCCTGAAGTATTTTGACTTACTTCGAGACCAATGAACTATATTAACAGTCCTAAGTCAGTCATCGCAAATTTTTTGTTAAGAGTAGACTTGATGCTGCTCAATCCAACAGTAGAGTTGCTATTAATGAGAAATTCATCCACATACAATAAAAATAGAAGCAGAAACCCATATTTCTTCTTCATGTAGACATTGTGATCTAATTTGCACCTTTCAAAATTCTGAGAGATGAGGAAGGCATCCATCTTGGAGTACCATGCCCTTGAGGCTTGTTTGAGTCCATACAGTGATTTCTTCAGTTTGCAAAATAAGGAAGGATCATCAATAAACCCCGAGGTTGTTTCATATATATCTCTTCCTTGAAATCACCATGGAGGAAGGAATTCTTCACATCCATGTTATGTACTTCCCATCTTTTGGAAGGAGCAATATCCAAGATGAGCTTGATGGAGTCCATTCTAGCTACTAGTGTGAATGTATCATTGTAGTCCAAGCCTTGAACATGAGGGTATCCTTTTTCCACCAACCGAGCCTTATACTTGGTTTTGGTTCCATCGTCATCTATCTTGGCCTTCTAGATTCATTTGGACTAAACCAGCTTCCTTCTTGGGGGTAAGGAGACAAGTTCCCAGGTCTTATTGTCATGTAGCGAATCAAACTCCTCATCTATGGCTTCCTTCCATCTAGGATCATAGAAATATTCCTTGAAGGATTGAGGATCTGACCTAAGCATCATAAAACACCTCTCAGGAATAAAATGACATGTGTGGGATAGTGCAACACTCTCCTTCTGATACTAGGACCTCATTCCTCTCTTGTCATATGTATCCCCAACACCATTTCCTGCTACTTCTATGAGCTGTTGAGCCCACTTAGGCTCCTATAATTAGGTAGATGTTGAATCTGGATCTAGATCCATTTTAGGTGTAAGCTCAATGTATGGATAATGCTAATATGCCTCCTCTTCTGAATCTGAATATGAAATGTCAGGAATTGAAAATGAATCTGCAATAGGATGTGAAGGAATGTTTATACCTTCATGAAATTCGAATAGAAGCTGTGGTGATATTGGAACTGTGAATGGAATGAAGTGAGAGAAAATATATTCCTTGGAGGCATTATCAGCAATTCCTTTCGCTACAATCTCCCCAGTTTATATTTTTCTGATATTTATTTTGAGTCAGGTCCAAACAACACCTTATTTGGTGAGCCAATGTGAGTTATCTGATATAGAGACAACAGATTAGCTACAAGAGAAGGCACATATAGGACATATTTGAACACAACATGTTGAAATTTGATGGTGCCTCTTCCTACTACTGGAATTTGGGAATCATCTCCCATGTGAATAGTGGGCCCTTCTTTGATGTTGAGAGAGGAGAAGAAATCCTTGGAGGAAACGATTTGGTTAGATGCTCTAGAATCAATAAAATAGGTTGTTGACCGAGGTAGGAAAGCTTTCAAAGCATGGCACCTTTCATGTCCATTGTCAGTCTTCTTTGCTTCTTGTGGGAGAAAAATGTTGTTCTATTTGAGGAGGGCAGCCAACTGATCTACTTGCTTCTTCATGCAGGAGTTTTCAAGGTGAAAACCTCTCATACAATAGGGACACATCTTATTTTTGAACTTATTATTTTTCTTAGAGCCGAAGGCTCCTTTGGAAGTTTGTTGATTCTGTTTAGGCTTCGGATCAACTTCTTTAGGCTCCTTCTTCTTTGATTTCCCTTTGTCTTGCACTTTTCTAGAGTCAGTAACTAGGAGAGCCTGAACTTTGGAGGTCTTGATGACTCCCATTCGAATCAACTTCTCTTGCTCCTTGATTAAGGACTCAGAAAAGGAATCTAGTGAAGGAATTTTCCAATTGGGGAAGATTTCCCACTTGGAATGAAATAGAGAAATAAATATAGAATAATCAGAACTGAATTTGATGAGTATGGAAAGGACATTTTTCTCATCCTTCCTTTCTATTCTACACTGTTTGCATTGAAGTGAAAACGACTTGAATTTAGTAAAGAATTTCTCAATAGTCTTGAAACTGCTAGGATGTAAGGCTACCAGCTCATTCTCCAGGAGGTGTCCCCGAAGCTCATATTGTTTTCCAAACAAGTTCTCAAGCTTCTCCCATGCTTCTCTAGATGTCCTCAAACCTTCAAGGTGGAAGAGGAGATATCTAGATATATGAGTGCATAGATAACCAAAAGCTTCATCACATCGGTTCAGAAACTTGTTCTTTTCAACTGGCTGATGGGGCTCAGCCTCCCTTCCAAGTATTATCCTGAGGTATCCATGCTTGCACAAGGCCAGCAGCATAGTAATCCTCCAATCAAGATAATTGGAAGTTGTAAGGATCTGTGGTGTAGGATATTGAGAATCCATAATTCTTTGGTTGAAATATCACAAAATTTCACACATGCTACGTAGCACATGTATATTTTCACTACAAAACACTAAAACATTCGAACTATGTTAGAATCATGCTTTTCCTCTCGACGTGAAGATAATTTCAAGGTCTATCATGCCTACACTGCTACTCTGAATAAATTTAGAGTTAGCAAATCAATATTGGGGACATCATGGAAATCCAACTGCTTCTGATGTTCAATGGAGAGAAACAAACATGAATCCTGCTTGAAATGGCTCTGATACCAGGTTAAAATTGCTATGCCATTTATATCTTCAAGCAATGAGTCAAAAAATATTGTTGTAGTAAAATGAGAATGAATATACACAATGAACAAAACAAACCACACAAGAAATGGATGAGTATAGCTTAGATAATTACAGTATCATTGTCATTAATTAAATCTTCCTCCTAATGCATTCGAATTCTTCCTATGTAACCAAGATTTAATTAATGACAATGATACTTTAATTATATAGTTAGTTAGGTAGATAGTCAGTTACATACAGTCAGATCCATTTGAATCTACCAATTGGATCTGACTGTACCTAACTGACTAGCTAACTCATAGTGTCTCAATCAATATCGGACTCCAAAGATTAACTCCCAAATGTCTAACCAACTCATACAATCAATAATAACTAGTTAACTCAGTCTAATTGAGGTGGTAGGCGGGAAAAGGCGCCTACTCTAGATGCAACCATGTATTAGCCATGCATAACTAGCTCTATCTAGCTAATTGTGATCTAACTAAAAGTAACTGGAAGATAACTAAGCTTGACTAGTTCCAACTCCAATTGATTGATGGAGTTAGGTTTTGGGACTCCTAGTGGCTCCTAAAATGCAGGGATTGGTCTAGGAGGAACACAAACTAATGCATGCACATGCAGTAAGTGGCAGTTAACCTCTAGTAGTGTTCCACACACTCTAGAAAGTAGTACATGTGGCCCCATTAGGCCAAGTGGACCCAATGATATTGGTGGACCCAATTAATTAATTAAAACTCCCAAGCTAGGATAAATAATCTATTAGATGGTATGGTCAAGGGAGGATTAATAATCATAACAAAAGAATATTTTACAATTATGAGTGGGCATTTAAATACATTGTGCAGGCATAAATCCTTCCACAATTTCCTTTCTGCAACAGAAATATATTTCCACAATTTCCTTTCTGCAACTATCTTTCCACGACTTGTCTTTCCGCTTCCACAACTACCTTTCTGCAATTACCTTTCCATAATTGTGGGTTGCAGGTTGTGGGGATGCCTTTCATCTTTTTTGAAACAGGATTCCACAAATTCCTTCCATAATTAACCTTCCAAAACTATCTTTCTGCAATTAACTTTCCAAGTTTTCTTTTCACAATGTGTCTTTTCGCTTCCGCAATTACCTTTCCACAATTGCAGGTTGTGGGTTGCGGGAATTCCTTTCAAATTTTTCTGAACAGGATTCTGTGGATTCCTTCTGCAATTAACTTTCCACAATTGCGTATTGCGGGATGCATGTGTGTATTTCCCAAACTTCAAAACCGACTTCCACTATTTTGCATCTACAATGTTCTTTCCGTAGTCGAGTTGCATATTGCATATTGTAGATTGCGAGTTGTGGATTGTGGATCTGCTTTTCATAAATTCTCAAATATCTTCTGCAATAGTCTTCCCATAGATTTAACAAGATTGCACCTTGGCATTACAAAAACTATTCTAGACCATTGATATTTCTCTCTCTTATGATATGAGCCATCCAAATATTCACTTCAACAAGTTATAACTTGACAGGATGGGGCGGGCATTTCCTTAGGGCAGTTTTGACTAATATTTCCATACTTAGTCAATTTCCAAAGTTTTACAAAATTGCCATACTTTTCCAGAATGATGTCAGATTGCAACATTGACTTCATGGTAGCATAAAAAAACCATCATATGTATTTCCAAGTTCATCACACATTTCATATCATCATGCATGCCATGTGATCATGTCCTAGTGTTTTCCTTTGTCTTTACACTAAGTTTTCCCTACTATCATGTCCTTGGTTATTCCTTTGTCATTACTAAATTTCTTTGACATCAATGACAACTATATTCAACACAACTTGACACACATTTAATTTGAGGAAACATCCTTGAGTGTCCTTATCTTGCACACAATCCTTGCATTGTGCATGGGTTTGTTCCTTTCACTTGGAACTAGTTTGATTTTTTGTGACATTTGTTTCCTCATATGTACTCTAGTGTTCTTTTATTCTTTTCCACGCTTTCATAACATGAAAAAGAAAAAAAAAATCAAATATTCCAAAAGGATGGAAGGGAAATAGTTAGTTCTTATTTATTCTTGGAAACAATCATGTTGCACTTTAGTCAAGCACATTGTATTGAGTCTTTATATTAGTATATTGGGTTTAGTATGGCTTTAGGAAACTAAACTCATTTATGCATTCTCTTCCCCAACTGGTTATTTCTCCAGTCATTATAGAGAATCTTGTTGGTGTTTCCTATATCATAGACTTATGTCCTATTCATTGTTGAGTCTATGCTACCTTATTCACTTATTGTGTCATGATTTTGTTTAAGGGAAGTCCCTAACCCATTTCGTCCACTTCTCATAAGTCTTGAATTTTTTATGTTGCCCTTCCCATATATAGAGCATGTTTCATAATTAGGCAGTTCATCTTTTATATTTCAAATCTTTGGCCTTCTTCTACTACCTTATGTTGGAATATGGGGGATGCCTTAATTCCCTCACTCTAGAAGACCACTTCCCATCGACTTAAACTCATTTATTATGGGATAGATATATAGATTTTTTTAGTCCCTTGGGAATTACATTCATGAGTGGCATGTTTCCTTTCCATTGATAGTGGGAATACATCAATGTCCCCTGATCATTATAGGCTTCAAGTTTTGTACCAAATAACTTGACACTCATTATCATTATTGTTGAGATGGATCACGTTTGTTATCTGTATACATCAATGATTGGTAATCAAATGTTTCCTTATTATGTTCAACTTCAAGACATTTATTCACATGGTTTAGACTCATATTTGTGAAGGTTGGTTTGAATACCTCAGTTCCATTATAGAATCACCTCTTTTTCTATGAAATGAGTTGTGATGGATTGCAATTTACTAATTTTATGACACCGATACTTGTGAGGATTAATTTGTACTCCACTTGTTTACATATATCCTCACTTGATTCTGAGACATAGATCCACTATGTACTGCTTCATGGCTATTATCTCTTTTGACATGGATCCACAATGTACTATTACCCTTGTATAAAGTTCCTATCATATAGGGTGGTCAACAAATAAGAATGAAGAATATGCAATTCTTCATTTCAAATCACTAACAAAACTCCCAAACCTAACAACTTGTAGCATGGGCACTGAAATGGAAAAAGGGTTTAACTAGGGTGTCCAGTGTGAGGTAAGCACTATCCATGGAATAAAATTGATGATACAAGGGAGAAAGAAGGTTTAAATGCCACAGTCCATGGAGAAAAAAATCATATGGTGTAAAATGATGATAAACCTTTTTCAAATGTTAATGTGGACCAAAAACCTTATAGGACCACCTTTCTTACACTTGACCTAGTCAAAACACCTTCAATATTAGTCATCATAGAGAAATATGATATAAAAATACATTAAACTATATAAAAAGGGGGTAAAAATTAATTTGTTTACCACAAATAGTCAAAAGGTAAAACGACTAAGTCATTTGCGATTTTTACCACAGTGGAGAGAAAATGAGCCCTATATTTCCAAACATTAATTGTAATAAAACCAGTGGATCATTTTAAAATCCATGAGCTTTAGACATGTCATCTCTCCCTGCTCTTCATTTTACATGTAATTATTTTGATTTTCAGTGGAGTATTGAGTTTTTTATCATCATTAAATTTAAAACTGTGGACACACAGATGAAATACTTCCACATTAGTGTGTATGTAGAAAACACGATAATGCAACGCTTTCCATCTGCATGTGGGACACTACTAATGTAACCTGCACCCGCGTGTCACACATTTTCATTTTTTTTAAATTCAATGCTCATGAAAAATACTAATTGTTTTGCAGATATGGTGATTGTTTGGAGAGAGAGGGAACATGAGGATTTGGATAGGGATGTTATGGATGACCCCTTGAATCTCAATGATTTCTGTCGGTATGGATTGTAAAATTTATTTCGAACTTCCAATATGAGAGCTCAACGGAGGCTTCTTGAGACCTTGGTACAATGCTAGGTTCCTGATCAGGGGGATTTCAATATCCAAGGTGAGACACTAGAGATCATAGTTTATGATATATATTTCATTACGAGATTATCATGACGTGGAGTAGTGGTGAGCCTCAAAGGTTCAGTCCATGGGGTTGTTTCTATTTTTAGTTCAGGACTATATTAACACATATTCCATGGCAAGGATCAAAAAGTGGGGAGCCAAATTACAATAGGAAAAATTACAAGATTTCCGTTGAAATTTATCATCACCACTATTACTAGAGTAGCGGGTGTAGCAACACTACACTTAAATACCCAAAACTACATGCATGTAGGTGTTGAATGTCTTCGAAATGTCATATTTGATTGGTGTGCTGAAATACTGGTGAATATGAAGCACCAACTCATCAAGTGCAAAAAAGGTAAAAATAATAACTTTGGGTATGGTAGAATCTTGACTATATTATTCTTTGAGAGGGTTCCATGTTTGAGATCAAGAGAAAATTTACCATTTGTTGATTGTCACAAGCCAAGATTAGTTCGATGGAGTGAAGTATTTGTGAGGTAGGGAGGTGGAGACACCAAAACCACTTTTAATGATGATTTACACACATGACAGAGATGGGAAATACAAGCTATTGAGTAGTTCCTTTATGCAGGCTTGGACTTCTGCAGTTTGGAGTGCATGTGGCTTCCAGGAGCAGCCTCAGAAGAGATAGGTATGGATTTTTATTTTTGTGATATTTATTTTTTATGGATTTTTGTTTGTAAATATAAACATGTATTTTTGGTGAGTCTAAGTATAGTCAAAATGTTTGATACAGATATAGGACTAGTGCGGTCAAAAAACCACCCAAGGGTGTTTGTACATCCAGCTGAGGCAGGTGGAGCAGATGTCAGGCCAATGAATATCGAGGGAAAGATGACCCACCCTGACACATCATGTTCCTACCCTGCATATCAAGTAGATACTAATGGATATGCAAGAGCGTGTAGTGGGAGTGTTTCCATCATGGATTATATTGCTTTGTAAAGTAGATAGATGTTTCATATGTTATAGGGAAGTCATAGTTGAGGCTCCAAACTTTCCTTAGGGATATGTGCTTCATGTAGGGATGTGGGCCCAATTTTTTATTTTGACATATATTATTGATTGGATATGGAGACTCAGACTCATTTTTGTATTTTGGACCTATTTATACACATGTATCGGTTATATTTACATATGTTTCTTAAGTGTGTATGGTTTTTTATTATTATTATGGTGTATGATACAAATGCCAATCAAGAATATAATTTCCATACACACCCATTATATAATTTTTATTTCTTGAAATATGTTTATATGTGATGAAATTAAAATGTCTTTCAAGTAACCTTATTTTCAAAAACTGGAGTAACAAAGAATGATCTTGTTAGGATTATTATAATCCTCCCTTGGCCATATATAGTCTATTGATAATTTTGTCTAGAATATGGAGACATTATAACTGTACTGGAGTATGGGGAAAACATATAGAGGTTAAATTCCACTTATTGCATCTTCATGCATGAGTTTAAGTGCCTTTGATACCATTCCCTACATTTTAGGAGCCACTTTGAGTGCCACCAGTAGCCTCCATGAGTTGATTGATGTAGGTAACCAGTTATGTTGAGTCAACCTTTAGTTAGATCCCTCTCAGTTAGTCTAGTGCCAGTTTTGCATGGATGCATGGGGAAGTGGTGCCTTTTTCCATCTACCTTGTCAGTTTAACTGGTTTAACTAGTTTAACTGATTGTCGGCCTGATTTAGTTATTTAGAGTTGGACTAGTGGCTCCCATGCAGTGATTTAGACACTCCTAGTTATACAGTTAGGAAAGTTTAGTTGGTAGATTCAAATATTATCCACATGATTCAAATTATCCTTATTGTAACACTATTGCATACTGATGGAAATAATGAAGATTAATGTTGTAATTAACTGATCAATTCTTATCATATTTGTCTCAAATTTGTATTTCTCAGTGTACATTGTTCTTGATATTCCACTGCATAATTATACCTTTCAATTGCTCTCATTTCCCACAGAACAATGGTTCAATAATTCAAACATGGTATCAAAGCCTTGTTCAAGCTAGCAGCAAGTATTGTCTGACCTCCATTGTACACCAGAAGCAACTGAGTTTCCACATAAATCCCAGAAGGATAGGCTTTCTCCCTCTGAATTCTGTTTAGGGAAGTCTATCCATGTGTGATGGAATCTGAGAAAGTGTACATGTCAAGGTGGAAAGGATTGAAACTAACATGATTGTGAATTGATTTTGGTTTTCTATTGATATTTGTAGGTACTTACGTAGTTTCTTGAGGAATTGATTGTTTCAACATACATATAGATGGGTTCTTCAGCTCTCGTACCCCGAATCCTTACACCCTTCAACTACTCTGATTAGAGGGAAGATATGCATGTATCCTTGCACAAGATTGGTCTACATAGGATGACAATGGGCAAAGAAACTGATCCCAACAATATGTTGAGAACAATAAGTTTTTGAATCGTCTTGATGAGGTTTTTGGCTTCATGTGTACTCATATCTCCCAGGATATTTTGTTCCACCTTGATATTAAATTGAGCACATAGATCCGTGGAAAAACACACAACTTACAAGATAGATCACATAATTTTCTCAGCAATTAAAGAATGAAATAGTACAAAAATGGCTTGCAACTATGAATTCTTTCATTAATAAAAAATTAATTAGATAATAATTACAATAATTACAATGGATAAATAGCCACAAGCAATTCGAATCCACATGAGGAAATTTTAATTGATTAGACTCTACTTGACTGTAGGTAACTAAGATCTTCTCTAAATCATTATCGGAGGACTCAATAGTTAACTGACATTGTCTAAATCATTATCAGAGTTCATCGGAGTTCTAAAACAAAAATCAAGTGTCTAATTCAGTGTTGACTAAGGCTAACTGACTGTGGTAGGTGAGGAATGCACCTCTCTTGCATGCAACCATGCAAACCTAGAGCTAATTGAATGTAGAGGACTAGAACTGAATGTAATTGACTCCTACTTATCTTGACTACTCACCAACTCAACTCAACTGACCTTGGTTGGTATCGGCACTCCCAGTGCCTCCTAAATTGTAGGAATTGATCTAGGAGGCTCCTAAGTTGAAGCATGCAAGTGCAATCAGTGGTAGTAGGCCTTCATTAGTGTTCCACACACTTTAGTAACTGAAATATGTGCCCTAATTAGGCAAAGTGGACCCAATGGTGCTAGTGCCTAAAAATATACTGGATGGACTCTCGATTTAGACATGACTCCTGATTTATACATATGACCAAATTGGACAAGGGAGGATTAATAATCCTAACACCCCAGTTGAATGCTAACTTGGACAATCTGTGGTCCCTGGTAACTAAGACCATAGGTCACTCATTACATCAAGTAAAGTAAAGTAACTTCTCAATACAAGGAGCTGGGGAAAAAACCACATAGGAAAAAATCCCCCCCCTCTAACTAAGCAGATAGAATTAGGATGCAAGTTTGAAAAACTTGAAAATATGTTGCTGCAATCTCTGTGATGTAGCGGAGCAACATGCATGATGTTCTGTGCATAGGTATCCTGGGTCCTGGCATGTAGACTTCTCCTTCTTTTCCCAAAATGATGATGGAAGGAAGGAGGACTATGACTTTTGTCTCTTGCTAGATGAAGAGGTGTATGATCAGCTCTATTATTCTGAATGTAGTGAGACTGAGCCATTTCCATGTAGCATCTTACAAGGAATCTATTGCATCTCTCTGAAGGAGGTAATATTGCATGACATATCGCAAGGGTCTTTCCCTTCTAAGTGTCAGATGGGTTTCCAGTCATATTCCTAGCTTCCAATTTGGAAGTAGGGACTAGATCTGGATTTGAATCACCCTAAATCTCAATCTCATAAACTGATACAAATGGATCCACATTACTAGTGGAAGCATCAAAAGAAGTAGATGAAATTATTTCACCTTCCCTTGCAAGTGGCTACTAAGAGTGCGTTGGCTCTGAAAATGGCATGAAGTGTGAGAACTCATATGCCTTGGAGGCATGATTTGCAACACCCTTTGTTATGATGTTCCCAGCAGAGATATATGTGATCTCCACTGAGTCAGGACCAAAGATCACTCACCTTGGAGAGCCAGTATGATTCATCTGGTATATAGATAACAGGTTTGAAGCTAGGGAGGGAACATAGAGAACATCTTTGAACCTTCCATGTTCAAGCTTAATAGATCCCTTCCATTTGGTTTGAACTCTATTGTTATTGACTAGCTGAATACTAGGACCATCAAAAGACTGTAAAGAGGAGAATGATTCTCTCGATGCAACCATATGATTGGAAGCTACAGAATCAATGAGGAAGGCATGTGTTGTTGAGTAGTTGGCCTTCAATGCATGACCTATTTCAAAGAAATATTATGTGTCTTCAGTGTGTTCATCCTTCCTTGCACTAGCAGGTACAGTAATGTTATGTTTCTTTAGAAGAAGAGTCATTTCATCAATTTTTCTTCTCATGCAGGAGCTATCTGGATGAAATCCCCTTCCACAGTAGGAACAAAGGGTCTTCCATTTTCCATTCTTCTTGCTTCTCTTCGAACCTGAAGCCTCATTTGACTGCTCTTTATTCATAGGAGACCCATCTCTTTGCTTTCCTTTATCATTCACTACCTTACCTCCTCTTGCAACCAGTGCTTGATCTTTGGAAGATCGAATGATCCCCATTTGGATCAACTTGTCATGCTCATGAGTGAGAGATTCAATGAAGCCATTAAGAGTAGGACTCTTCTAGCTTGGAGTAGTGAGATTCACTAAATTAAAGGTTGACACAAATATAGGATAGTCTACACCAAATTTTGAGAGGATGGCAAGAATAAGTTGATCATCCTCCTTTTCAACCTTGCACAGCTTCAATTCGAACACCAAGCTCTTGAATTTTGAAAAGAAGTCATTTAGTGTTTCAAAATTGGATGGATGAAAGGAGATCAACTCATTCTCAAGCTAACAGACCCTTAGATCATTCTTCTTATAAAAAAATGAAGAAATCTTATCCCATACCTCCTTGGGAGTCTTCAATCCTTTGATGTGGAAAAGAATATCTTGAGAGATTTAGAGGCACAAGCATCCATATGCTACATCAAACCTATTGAAATATTTTTCTTTGTCATGATTAAGAACCAGTTTTTCCTTTGTATTGATTGTGAGCCTGAAAAGTTGTTTGGAGCGAAGCTGCATCTCCATGTACTCCTTCCACTGGTGGTAATTGAAAGGAGTGAGAGGCTCTATTGGAGAGGTCATTTTGAAGAAGATTTAGCTGTTGTAGTGAATGCAATGAAGAGAAAGAGATGCTTATAGAAAATGTAATGAGAAGAAATGATAACCTGTAAATCACACAATCAAACAAACGAAATAAGGTCGACTACCTGCACATTTTAGGTTTTCATCACACCCAACATAATTGATCAAGCAAGCTTGATCAACAATTACTTAACTTGGGGTATTAAGTGGTAAAGCTTCTGCTTCTGGTGCAGAGTAGGAATGGAGAAAATTGCTCAAAAAAATGATCCAACTGGAGATCTGAGGAGGGCAGGTGCCTTGTCCACCGAGGCTCTGATACCATATTAAATTGAGCACATAGATCTGTGTTAAAAACACACAACTCACAAGATAGATCCCACAATTTACTTAACAACTGAAGAATGAAACAGTGCAAAAATGGCTTGCAACTGTGAATGATTTCATTAATCAAAAAGTAATTAGATAATAATTACAATGAATTACAATGGATAAATAGCCACAAGTAATTCGAATCCACCTGAGGAAATTTGAATTGATTAGATTCTACTTGACTGTAGGTAACTAAGACCTTGTCTAAATCATTATCGAAGTTCATCAGAGTTCTAAAACACAAATCAAGTGTCTAATTTAGTGTTGATCGAGGCTAACTAACTATGGTAGGTGAGGAATGCGCCTCTCCTGCATGCATCCATGCAAACCTAGCACTAATTCAATGTAGAGGATTATAATTGAATGTAACTGACTCCTAACTAAGCTTGACTAGTCACCAACTCAATTCAACTGACCTTGGTTGGTATCGACACTCCCAGTGGCTCCTAATTGTAGGAATTGATCTAGGAGGCTCCTAAACTGATGCAAGTAAGTGCAATCAGTGGAAGTAGGCCTCAATTAATGTTCCCCACACTTTAGTAACTGAAACATGTGCCCCAATTAGGCCAAGTGGATCCAATGGTTCTAGTGACTAAAAATAGACTGCATGGACTCTCGATTTAGACATGACTCCTGATTTAGACATATGACCAAATTGGATAAGGGAGGATTAATAATCCTAACACTTGAGGGACTCAAGACTCTGAAGGAATATTGGGAAAATATTGAATCTTTTTTTGGAAAACAAGATGAGATTCGAGGGAACATATTAGAGAATGAGCTCATATCCCTACAACCTAGCAGTTTCAAATACATTCAGGAATTCTTGACTAAATATAAGTCACTAGTACTGCAATGCAAACAATGTGGATTGGAGAGGAAAGATGAGTAGCTTGTGCTTTCTATTCTTATCAAACTTGGTTCTGAGTAGTCAGTCTTTGTCTCTACATTCCATTCCGAAAGAGCTTTCATCCCCAATTGGAAGATGACTTCTCTAGATGATTTTGTCGAGTCCTTAATACAAGAGAAAGATAAATTGGTTCAAATGGAAGTGATCCAAACCTCCAAGAATCAAGCACTCTTGATGTCAAACTCAAACAAAGCATAGTACAAAGGGAAGCACAAGCGTAAGGATCCCAAAGCAACTGATTCAAAGCCAAAAGAGAATCAAAGATCTTACAAAGGAGCCTCAGGTTCCAAGAAAAAGAAGAAATTCAAGAAGACTAGATGTCTATACTACATGAGAGGATTTCATCCGGAGATCCAGTGTATGAAGAAGCAAAATGACCAACTGTCAACACTCCTTGAATAGAACAATATTTCCCTTGCACAAGGAGCAAAGAATTCTGATCCTAGACCACCGACATAAGATCATGATAGATGTCATGCCTTGAAGGCATGACTTACTCAATGGATATATTACTTGATTGATTCTAGAGAATCCAACCACATGGTTTCCACTAGGGAATCCTTCTCCACTCTCACTATATCAGGAGGACCTAACATTCACATGGGAGATGACTCCCAAATCCCAACTACTGAGAGGGGCTCTATTAAAATCCAGCATGGTGAGTTCAAGAATTTTCTCTATGTTCCCTCTCTTACAACAAATATGTTGTCTATTTATTATATGACCCATACAGGATCTCCCAAGATGGTTACATTCGACTAGAATCAGTTGAAATAATAGAAAAAGCTACTAGAAATATCATAGCGAAAGGGTTTGCTAACCATGCCTCAAAGGCATATGAGTTCTCTCATTTTTTTCTTGTTTCACACCCAAATAATTTATTGACTCATGCCAACAACACCAACAAACTATGGCACAAGATATTTGGGTATCTCAATTTCAAATATCTCTAGCAACTCCACAATGAAAAAATGGTTGAAGGCTTTCATCTCATCCAAACATCAGATGGAGTATGTCCTAGTTGCTTGGTAGGTAAGCATCCAGAGAAGAGGTATGAAATTGGTAAGGAAACTAGAGATGCCTCTACACTTGATCTAATACATAGTGAGTTTTCAGGACTAATGCTTACAACATCAATTAATGGTTCCAGGTATTTGCTTACTTTTATTGATGATTGTTCAAGGTTCTGCTAGGGATATTTCATGAAACATAAATCAGAAGTATTAAAATTTTTTAAAGTTTTTAAATCTTTGATTGAGAATAGTTTCGAGAAAAAATATCAAGTCCATTAGATTAGATAATGGAGGTGAATAGATTAAAATATAATTTCATCATTATTGTGAATTAGAGGGGATTCAAATGGAACACTCAGTTCCATACACACTACAGCAGAATGGTGTGGCTGAGAGGAAAAATAGATCATTGAAGGAGATCACAACCTGTCTTCTCCAAGACAATAATCGTCCTCCTTCTCTTTGGGTTGAAGCTGTAAAATGCACTTCATACATATAGAATAGAGTGCCTCATAAATCAGTGGTTAGCGCCAATCCATTTGAAGCACTACATGGGAATAAGCCTAATGTCTCTCACTTGGGATTTTTTGATTCCAAAGCTTGGGTTAGAATACCCATGGATAAGAGAAAGGACTTCCAGGCCCAGAGTAGTGAATGCATACTACTGGGATATGTCGAGGATGAAAAAAAATATAAGTTGATGGAGCTTGCAACTAGGAATTGCTTCATAGAGCGAAGTGTTTAGTTTGAAGAAGATCAGTTGTTTGATTTACCACATTGTGAAGCACAAGGAGGTATAAACACTCTTATATTTCCTTTTGATGATGATATTTTGTCACATATTTCAGATTTAGATGAAGAGGAACAAGATCGTCATGATTTTCATATTGAGGTTGTACCTCATGAGAATCTAGATCCAGATCCATCTCCCATTCCAAATCAATGGCCTACGCCTAAATGGGCCCAAAAGCTCATTGAAGCAGTTGGGGATGGAGCTAGGAATCCAAAAGATAGAAGGAGAACCAATTCCCAGTATCAGAATGAGCATGTTGCATTCTCTCACACAACTTCACTATCTACAAAGTGGTGCAACAAACTTCCAAGAAAGCGCTACTTGATGATAGTGAATGATCAACCATTTGGCCCACAGAAGAACAAAATTGATCATTCCATTCCTTCTCTAGGAAGAAGAAATGGTTTCATGGATCAGATCAGAAGAGATTTGAGAGGATCAAATGCACATATTCAGGATGTTGTTGCATAGAAGAACCAGAATACTGCAATACTGCTGCAAATTGCAGCAAAAGATTTTGCAAGTTTTTAACTTGTATTTCCTGATTTTTGCTTATCTTTAGGGGGGTTTTTTCCCATGAGGTTTTCCCCATTTTACTTAGTATATTAAGCAGTTTTATTTTTCATTATATTGTATGGGTGACTTTTGGCCTAGTTTCCAGGGCCCAAATTTGTCCAAGTCAAGATTAAGGGGGGGTGTTTGGATTATTATAATCCTCCCTTGTCCATATATAGTCTATTGACCATTTTTTATAGAATATGGAGACATTATTACTGTACTGGAGTATGGGGAACACATATAGAGGTTAACTTCCACTTACTACATGTTCATGCATGAGTTTAAGTGCCTTTGAGACCATTCCCTACATTTTAGGAGCCACTCCAAGTGCCACCAACAGCCTCCATCAGTTGGTTGTGGTAGGTAACTAGTTATGCTAAGTAAACCTTTAGTTACATTTAGTTATATCACTCTCAATTAGTCTAGCACCAATTTTTCATGGATGCATCGGGAATTGGTTCCTTTTCCACCTACCTTGTCAATTTAACTGGTTTAACTACTTTAACTGATTGTTGGACTGATTTAGTTATCTAGAGTTAGACTAGTGGCTCACATGCAGTGATTTAGACACTCCTAGTTAGCCAGTCAGTCAGGTTTAGTTGGTAGATTTGAATCTTATCCACATGATTCGAATTCTCCTTATTGTAACACTGTTTTATACGACTGGAAATAATGAATATTAATGTTGTAATTAATTGATCAATTCTTATCATATTTTTCTCAAATTTGTCTTGTTCAGTGTACATTGTTCTTGATATTCCACTGCACAATTCTACCTTTCAATTGATCGAATTTTCCTATAGATCAATGGTTTGATAATTCAAATAGATCTCTTACTCGATACTCATAATTAATCCAAGACACGACTAACTAGGAATCAAGTCTAACCTCAATACATGAAATTCCATGAAGCAAAGCATCTGTGAGAAATTCAATTAAAGCACTATACACAACCATTTTATTGGTAGTAGATATTAGGAAAACATCTCCTAACGAAACTAGTTGACCTATAGGTGAATAGGTAACCCAAGAGACTAAAGTGATATTACGATTATGATGAATAGAACCATCGAAAAATCCTATAAACAACTTGGTTGACATGTGAAACACAAACAAAACTACATAAGAAGCATGAAAAAGGAAAACAATTCTACAACACTTTACAATTATATGCAATAAAAAGAATATAGCCTAAGCATAATACTTCTTCAAATAGAACCTATTTCTAGGATCTGACATCTTGTTCTTGTCATAATCAACCAACTCTTAAGAACCTTTATTCAATATAAAAGGTATGAGCCACATATCTTTAAACTTTCCTACCCCTAAAGGTTCTTTGTCTTGCTCATAAACCGAAACAAGGTTTCCTTTAGAAAAGACTCTAGGTCGGACACACTTGTCATATTGATTCTTAACTCATCTCTTATGTGATTCATTTGTAGTAAGCGTGTCTCGGGAATGTTCAGCAATATGTCCCAAATGAAGAAAATGTTCTTCCAAATCAGAAGTATGAGATAAGTAGTACAACTAAGTTTCATGATAGGATTTCACATTTAATCGATGTGACCAATTCCACCCCGTGAATGAGTTGGAAGGGAGAGAATATTTTTGAATTATTTACAATTGTTCAATATGCTCAAATAGTCAGGTATAACTTTATGTGCCAATTTGGCCTACTAGTGTTAATCATATGATGTTGAATGGTTTTCAAAGTTTTATTCACAACTTCTACTTGTCCATTTACCTATAGCTAGTATGAAAATGAATTCTCATTTCTAACCCCAAGCATAGTGTCTAATTCAGTCATCGTGTTATTTTAAAAGTGACTCCCATGGTCATTGAAAATCTCCTTTCTAATGCCAAATAAAGAAATGATTTGGTTGAACATGAAATATGTTGTTGTTTCACCATTCACCTTCATAATAGGCATTGCCTCTGCCTAGTTAGTAAAGTAATAGACATCAAAATGATATACTTATGCCCCCCAGCCGAAGTTGGGTTACATGTCATAAATTCAACCCCCTATTTAGTGAAAGGTCCTACTATGAAGATGAGGTATAGAGGAGTTTTGGGTGCTCACATATTTTTGGTAAATATATGACATGAATGATAGTGATTGACAACTTGCACACAATCTTCAAATATGGTGGGACAAAAATAACCAACACATAATATTTTATTAGTTGTTTCAAAACTGGAAAATAATTCCCACATGCTCTTCTATGGGCATCATTTAGGATAGGCTCATCCTCTTCATGAGTTAGACAACAATGTAGAATGGAATTAACCCCTCTTCTATAAAGAGTATTATTGGAGGAGCCTAATTCGACTACCTGAATAGGCCCTCTGGTCCACTGCTTGTAAAACATATCAACATATTGTGTCGACCTATACATGTCATGTCGGCCAGTTGAACTGGCAGGTAGTTATGTAACTACTTTCAAACTATATAAATAGGCTGTAGAGATGAATATAGAGTAGTGATTCATATCATATGTAATAATCTCTGTATGTGTTCTTGCTGAGTAATAGAAATATTTGTTTCTTCTTCCTCCATTACTTATCTATTGTTTGTATCATTACACTTGCTTGAGTAATCTATAATATGTATCATTAGCAATTATGAAATACTCTTGACTACAAAAAGTATCACCAATTATGAGGTAATTCTTAACATTATTTCTAATTCATCGTCGATCTTCTCGTGAAAAGGTTGCAGGACACTTCAAACTCTGGAGATAAAATAAGATAACGCCATACCACAGATCAGAGGTAGATATTAAGAATATGTATTCATTAGGGAATGAATCATCCTCCACCTTAGAATCATCATCATTAGGAAACCCTAAACTGAGCTCATCGAACACCAAATAATGTTTGGACTTGGATTATTGAAAGGTAAGATCAAACTCTTGAAGTATGAAAATCCACTTGTTGAATTTCCCCCAATTATAAGTCGAGTTAATACATACTGAAATGGATCTTTGTCTGCAACTACTATGGTTATTCATAACAAAATGTAGTTGTGAAGCCTCTAAACAACATAAACAACTGCAAGTGCTAACTTCTCAATGTGAGGATATCAAATTTCAGGTAAGGCGCGTCTAAGATAGTATTGCCATGCTTTTGGATCTATTCATGTTCCTAAGCTAAGACTATGCTTACTATGGAATAAGACGCAACTAGATATAAAATAAAAACTTTAGTATAGTTTGGCAGACTCTAAAAAGGGGATGATAATAACTCTTTTTTCAAATCCTGAAATGAGTTATGAGTAGACTTATTACATAAAAATAAGGTATCTTTCTTGAGTAAGACCATGAATCCCTTCGTTACCTTATCATAGTTAACTCTAAAGTGTCTAAGAAAGTTATACTTTCCCCACAAACTTTGAAGTTGAAAAATAGTATGAGGAGGAGACATATTTACAATGGCCTCAACTTTCAATGGATCAATCAATATTCCTTTGCTAAACACTATAAAATGAAGAAATCATCAAGATTCAATGTAGGATGCAGATTTATGGGGATTCAAATGAATATTGTAATGTCTGCATCGCTAAAACACTAGTCACAATCAGTATGGATGATCTTGTCTCTTTCTATATCATGTAAGGAGATCATGTAGGTAAGGTTCAAGTATGTGTTTGATGTCATGGAAAGCAAAGTTCATAGCTCACTGGAATGTAGCTCCAGCATTATTCACCCCAAAGGGAATATTCCTATCAGAAAAGGTACCCTAGGGACAAATGAAAGCATTTTTATGCTGGTCTTTAGGTTTAATTTGGATTTGATTGTACCCTAAAAATTCCATCCATAAAAGAGAATACCTCATTTCCTACACACACATCTATTATCTGATCAATGAAGGGTGTGGGTATTTGTATTTAGTGCATTCCTTATTTAAGTATCAAAAGTTAGAACAAAATAATAAAACACCTTTCTTTATTAATGAGAATTGGATTTGAAACCCATTCTATCATCTCAATAGCATATATGAAACCAACCTTTAAGAGATTTTCTACTTCAGCTTTGACAACTGTCGCTTTCCTTGGATTAACCAGACGAAACTTTTGTTGAACATGTTTGGAATTAGGGTATGTTTTAATATTGTGTTCAACAATGGAAGGGTCGATTCCTGGAATCTCCTCATATGACCATGAAAAATTGTCATGAAATTCTTTAAATAGATCAATATAAATGCAAATTTCCTCAGGAGAATAGTTTGCATTGATAAATTTATTTTCCATGAAATTAGGGTTTGTATATATTTTGATCGACATCATTTCTGATATGTTAGCCATGTTTACTTGAACAAAAAATCCCTCTTTAACTAAAGGATTAATGGGATAATCACCATTTTCACAAAGTCTCACATGGAAATCTTCATTATCTATCCTTCCTAGATCATGAAGAAAGTAGGATCGGTGATGCATAACCTCCCATCATTTCTTTTTGACTACCATCACTTCCACAATGGCTTCATCAAAAGGAAAAAATAGTTCTAAGCAATTGAAAAAAGGAGTAGACTCAGTAGCCCATGCAAGCTTATAATCAACATCTGACTCCTTGGAGACTGAAGGAGTAGAGATGGAATCCATGGAATATTGTTGAAGAGATTGATAGGCGATTTCTGCACGGATAAGGGAAAAATGGGTTCAACATGACTTGGTAAATCCAAGGATCGGTTCTATTAGAGATTGCAAATAAATCCATAGATCCTGACATAATTGTCTCAATGCTAGTTGACCCAATGTAGTTAACGAGAGCATGAAAACCAAATGTGGCCATAAGAGATGAATACATTCCTACTCCCAAGTTCTCACTATATGGGCATGCTTGATCAAGCATAGGCATTTTTAATTCCGAATAGGTCATGCCATCTTTTTGGGTGAAAGACAATTGATCCATAGTGGAAATCCTTCCTTCATGAGGAAAAATTAACACCTAAAAAATGGATGATGGGATGTCTTGCATGGAATAAGTATAACTCCTTCCAAATAAAAATTTATAATCAAGAGGAGCATCCACTACCTCAACTTCTACTGAAACTAATTTTCCTTCTAACTCAATATCAAAAGAAGTCAAAATCTCATTAGGATGAAAAGATATTCCATTGAAAGCATTAAGTAGAATTGTAGACGGAACCAACTCAGGAGAGACTAAGGCTTTCTAATAAGAAACAACCATAACACACATAGACACACCTTAATCTACAACAGTTCATCCAATAGTCCTAGCACCATGGAATACTTCGATTTGAAAGGAAACGTGATATGAAAGATGGGGTTTGACATCATACATGTCAAACTTCGCCAACAAATTACTAGAATCAAGAATTCCTATAATTTCCAAAAGTGCATTACGTTGCAAAGGAAAACTTTGCAAGACTTCCAAAACATACATTACATACCATGTTTTGGATAAATCTTCCACAACAAACTAGTTGAGATCATCCCTCGCATTAGGATTATGTGAAGTCCTCTTATAGACACCTTTCGGTATATTTAGAATAGGGTTTGATGGATTCTCGATATGAAGAGGATTCGATGTTTCAAGAGTTTCTTTATCTTCACGTGATGATTCTGAGCTATAATTCTTGGCTCTAGTTTGTAATAATGTGCTGGAGAGAACCATATGAATGTATGCTTGGTCATATGATGAGGCACATTGGGTGCCCCTAGTAGTGTTAGAACTACCAAAAGCTGTATTTTGTCCTTTAGGAAAAGGATCCTTCAGGGCAACAGGTTGTTGTTGTTGTAACATCTTCTGGGCTTGACCATTAGATGAAATTGATAGATTAAGTGATCTTCACTACAAATCTTGTAGGAAAAATTCATTTTCTTTTGTTATTTATTTTCCTCCTCGATATTATCAGTGGACTTGGGACTATTTTGACTAACTTCCCCCTTATTTCCTTTGTTCTCATTATGA
Organism: Pseudotsuga menziesii; assembly: GCA_001517045.1. Lineage (NCBI taxonomy): Eukaryota > Viridiplantae > Streptophyta > Pinopsida > Pinales > Pinaceae > Pseudotsuga > Pseudotsuga menziesii. Next base: position 287,672 of record LPNX010142873.1, on the reverse strand, counting down.
TGGGGTTATTGAGTACCCTTTTTATCAGACCACATGTTGTGTACAGTAGCCATTTGAGAAGAGGGAGTGGCGACCATAGTTTCCTCTATTAAAGAATGCTTAACAGATAACTCTTGTATTTTCTTAGCTAAAGATGCTATAGCATATGTATCGATGGAACCAACAATTTCATCAACATGCAGTCTAGATTTAGTCTTTGTAGGATCAATATTTGATCATGGTGCATCAAGATTAATCTCATACAAGATCCCATACTGTGCATTAATGAAATCAAGTTACCCCACTCTAAGAATGGTTTCTTCCCGCTTCGTGACCCTTGAAGTACTAGAAACATCCTTGGATATGTATGGTAGAAGTGATTTCAGAAACCAATCTGATAAAAACTCTGGAGGTATATTAGCCTTAATCATTATTTTCCTTCTTCGCCACTCCTGAATATGTTAAGAAATACGTGTGGCCTTGCACTGCTTAAAGGTAAATAAAATGTCTGCACCGACATCATATCGAATAAGAAGTTGGAAATGATTGAGAAATATTATCACTAAATCATAATAATCATGATAAGTAGCAGATGAAAACTCAATGTACCAATTGGATGCTACATTGGTTAAGGTTCTTTGGAATAATATCAACCGTTTAGAGTCATCATTTAGGGAATTGGAAGAACACCATAAATGGAAGGTGGTGACATGGTCCTTAGGTTTTCACTAGAATTACCTTCAAACTTTGGAATATATAAGGGAAATTTGGTTGGATTGGAGGCCAATTCGAGTCACGATGAACCAGATCTATCATAAATTTTTAAAGTTTTGGTGAATGGGTCTGAGCAGAAGAAACATTTGTTTGGGGAGCTTGGGGCGGAAGGTTCTCAAAGCAAAAGTTCGCATAAGGTTGGTTGGGGTTTTCCCCATCCATCAGTTGCAAAGTGAAAGCATTATGCAAAGGATTCCACCCATAACCAAGAGGATTTCCCCCTTGGGATCCACTCCACTAAGGTTGATAATGACTCCCTCCAACTAAAACAATAGCTGAAGGAACAATAGTACTACCTACTTCGCTAAAAAATAAAAAAGGAGCACTCCCTCCCTATAGGTATAGTTGATGTTTGAACATTGCTCGATTGAAAACCAAAACATGTAAAGGTATTCTGACTTGCAAAATGTATAGTAGAGTGAGAAAGCACAGAGCCTAAAAAAGGAGCAGAAGGAGGAATATCTCCCCCAAACCAAGGGGATCCTTACACAAATGGGGAAGAACTACTAGGATCAGTCTGGAAATTTTGAAAAAGAGGAGATGATGTAAAATGAATATTAGGTATTTCAGTGATAAGCACATGAGATGACCTAGTGGTAGATCTAAATGGTATAGGATTTCTAACAACTTGAGTAACATGTGACCTTGAATATATTGAACTAAAGTTAAAAGATACAATTGGGGGTGAATTTGAATGTATTGTTCTAGGTATATGTACATTAACATGAGGAGGAGAGAAATCTCTATACACAATAGTTGTTGTTGGATTAAATATATATCCTAACACTTCTCCCATATTATCCATAATAAAACTGGATGTGATCCTATATTCACTTAACCTAGGTTCACCAAAAGGAGCTCCCTGAACTAAAACTAGATTGTGGAGTCTAGTTCAAGGTGAGTTAAAAGGTATTACAAATCCTTTAACTTGTAAATCTTCAACTCTAGGTGTGTGGGAAGTAGGTGTAGTAGGATTGACAAGATTGTTAGTTCTTTAGAAAATATGAAGAAACTTGAACTTTAAAACTGTAATCCACAATTGTAGTGCAGAAAGATCACATCAATAATATGAAGACATAAATAAATAAAACCATAGAACAAAGGATATACCCTGGGAAAACCCTCCACTGATTCAGAGGATAAAAAACCCAACAAATAATATTAGAGTATTATTCATAATCGACTAAGAATGATTACAACACAATAGAATATTGTTTTTTTGAGAGCACGGGAGAGTAGAGATCAAATGGAACACTGTGATGATCTTTCCAAGTGCATAACACTTTAATAACAAGTAAAATCAATTCATACAAGGAAGGTAATGAACATTTGCATGCTTCAGTAACTTGATAAAACTGAGAACATTGTCTCATCCTTAACCATGCACCCCCACTAATTCATTGAGTTTAACTGCCTATAACTGATTTGATAACTGAATGAACTAAACTGAACTAAATGGAATTGCATGTAACTGGATGGGGCTAAATGTAACTGAATAGAACTGAATGTAATTGAATATAACTAAATGTAACTAAATAGAAATTAACATAACTAAATGTAACTGATCAAAACTGAATGTAACTAAACATAATTGAATGTAATTGAACAAAATTGAATAGAACTGAACATAACTAAATTTAAGTGGCGCTTCTCCATCGGCGTCATCTTCAAAAACCACTTCCATAAATTAAGGAGTACCTGATTCCTTAATTAACTAAACTTGTTTTATCACAAGTAAGACTCAACTGATGGCTTATTAATTCGAGTTCGCTTAGAGGCATACATGGGCAATTCTAATTCTCTCTCTATCTCTGTGCTCATATTAATTTTCTTTGCATGGTCCATATGTGTTTTCATTAATTTTATATCATATCATACTCATAAGAATTGTTCCAAACCTATGATCATATGTATTACCCCAGTTCATATAGTCACATGCTAAAGTAAATCACTCTAGGGGTAGCTAATCCCTAAAGGATACTTGTAGCACATGTTGACCATGGCTAGCCATACATAACATAGTATGTCCTCGAGACTTAATACAACATAAGTCATTTGAACTGAATACACCATAAGTTCCAGGCTTGATACAACACAAATATCAGACCTTAACATAATTTCATGATATTAAACGTGAGATATTAGTACAAGCATATTTCCCAAGTAGGACTTGATCAAGGTCCTATCTTGATACAACACAAGATATTTAACTTAACAAAATAAGTTAGTGAACTTAATACAACATAAGTTTTGGACTTAACACAATAAGTCTCATGTAGAGGATATGAACTTAATACAACTTAAGTTTCAGACTTGACACAACAAGTCTTATGGAGGATGACTCCCCAAGCTGTACATTTAACACTCCCTCTCAGCGAGGGAGACATTCTGTGCCATACTAGGAACTTTCTTCCATGCCAAGCTTATCTCGTAAGTGTCAGAACTTCGCAACATATAGAGGCTTGTCACAAATTTTCAATCTTCTCATGAGTAGAGATGTATTGGAATTCATTTTACATGACCATAAATATAATGAAGTAAAAATTCATCTCAAATGTGTTTTATCATAACACACATATAGGGTTTTCCAGAAATATTGACTATTGACACCTAATGACTATAGGCTCAAGTATTTCACTCTAGTAGGTATCTTCCCAAACTACAATACTCCTCAACATGTGGTCCTATCCACAATTGGTTCTGTAGTAATCTATTACATACATATTGCTTCTATAGTACTAGCTGCAATACACTTAGATTTTGTAGTACTGGTCGCAAATTACAACGCTTACCTCAGGATAAAACAATAGTTGGATAGCACAATCATATAATAGTTCTACCATGTAATAAGGAGCCTATTCTAATGTATCTCAAAATGTACTCAAGCATATGCTTAGTAGCAAGCATAAAATACAACAGGTCTACTCAAAGACCAACTAGATACTTACACATAGTAGCATCATCTAGATCCAATCCAGAATAAAGTTTCTCTAAACTAGAAACCGTGGATTTTAAATCCATCATATACAAAATTATACAACAAATGTGTAATAACATCCATAAATAATGACTTATATTTTCTTTCACTCTTCAACATTTGTTTACTTCTTTAATATTCTTCTATTTGGAGAAGTTCTCTGTGATCTTTCCATTCTCTATGATGTTATTCAGGGCTTTATCACTTTCTGAATGATTCTTCTCTTTATACTACAGCACCCCAACTATATCTATGAGAGGTTTAACTATTCTCTGATGGTCCAGACTATAACTCTTCTTGAGTATCAATATTCTCTAAGACTTTGACCATGTCTCTGCTCATGTGGATTCTCTCCACAAGGTATCACAACCCTTGGCTACCTCAACCATGTACCATGAATTAGATGATGGGGAATTTATCTGCTACTTCTTGTGAAGACACATCAATACTATACCAAACTTGTGTTTCTAGAAAAATGCACCTCTTGCTGACAAGAGTTGTTTATCTAGGTCTAAATGGTTCAGCTCTAGAACACATGAGTGATGACAAGGATGGAAAACTTCCCCTAGAGCTTGTAGATATCTAGAATGAGTCCTTTGGATATTATGTAGTGTGATGTAGTTATCTCCTATGGTGATGAATATCCACGGGTGTACCTGCAAAAACACATCAAACAAACAAGAAAGATCAAAGGTACCATACCATAGTCTACAGTTCTATATTAGTGACTAAGGAATCCAATAATAAAATGAATGATTGAAACATAATACATTTTATAGGAAAGGAACGATATTTTCATTAAAATGAAGAAGAAATCTTACAACCATTTCCTTAGTGTTGTGATGCTCCTTTACATGCAATTCCTTGTCCTCAAAATCTCCAACTTGCTCCTTCTATGCTCAGTCTAGATTTGGCCAGAACCTCAATGCACGAACATTAATTTTCTCTCTCTCAACCATGGGGAATGAGCCAACTTTTATAGGCCTTGGGAGGATAGGGATAGTTGAGAAAATGGCGGGTGAGGTGGAAGGGAGGTCCAAAAATGAAGGATCTCAAGCTCCAGGTGCTCCATAAGAGTAGGGATGAGGGTGCCATGAAGTCTTCCTTAGAGAAGCTTCGTGAATCTTATCTTTTTAACTCAAGCACCACTTATTATCCATGTAGATAGAGCGTTACCAAGGTGGAATTGCTCTTTGATCAAGGGGAATAGGCGGTGCAACCACTTATTGTCAAGAGACAATGGGATTTATTGAAGAAGGTAATGCTTTTTTCATTTAGGGAAAAGGCGATGCTGGACTCAAATATGGAAAATAGGAGTCTGGGCCGATGTCCAACTTCACAGTTTGGGATTTGAGGGAAACTTATGATGTTTTAAGCCTCAATAGATTATGGTGACGATATTTATGTGTAACAAAATCCCCCCAAAGCATGAGGCTATAGGGATACGATAGGAGAAATATTTGAAAGAGAAATTTATCACTTCAAGGAAAGATATCGCTTGATTAGAGATCATCATCAACCAGGCTTCTGCAATACATCCATACTTTTGTATCATGACCAAATGTCTCTTCATCATGGATGCAAAATGATACAAGGCATATCCATGAGAGATATGAATAAACATGGCTACTAGAATACAATGTACATCCATGTGAAGAAGACTCAAACTTGGTCATAGCTACCAGACATACAATGTAGATCTATGTCAAATGGATGCAAATTTGAGCACAACCACGAACATGCAAATGTGGATCCATGCTAGGACTTATACACAATTCTCCATCGCAACCTGGGGAAATAAATGAGCGATTATATCCATGTGCTTAAAATGTTTTGATGTCAAACATGGTAGAAAACACTTGATTACTAGTCAATGATGAGAACTGTTAACAAGTGCGAGGGAGATCACCATTGATGTCAATGATTCCTAAGGTACCCTAGTACAATATTTTGAGCATGAATAGATGATTTGATGTCAAACAATCAGTCGAATATTTCAATCAAAGGTCAATGATGTGAACCTATGTCGAGAGCGAGATAATCGGCCATTAATGCATACAGATATCAAAGTAATATATTTTTGTTTCTAAGACTAATTCCTGGATAATGAACTGAAGTTGATAGGAATAGCCTCATCAAAGGAGGTCCATGATGAATCCCACATCAATGACACAAAACTTGGAACAAAGTTCTGGAATTTTGAGTATGATGTAACCATAGGACTGGCTCAAAAGGTACTGACACAAAGGTTGTTTTCACTGCAGAGGTAAACCTTCAATTTGACTTCCCTTTGAACATTAGGCAGAATGATCGAATACTTGGAAGCATTGAATAGACCAGGCTGATACGAAGACATAATGCAATGGTATACGATGCATTCTTTGAAAGATTCAAAGGAGTTACATGACTCATGAAAGTGGATCAAATTGGAAGCAAGATGAATACCCAATTGAATGAATGAAATGTAGATCAGTTCCATGTTCAAAGATGACTACTAACTGCCATTTATTCGCAAAATGAAATAGTTCCCTTCTCTTAATTTTCCCATCATGATTAATGAGTGCCTCTTTTTGTTTTTATGAATCCAAAGGTAACAAACACTCATTGTAGCTTATCCTAAGATAAGTCCATTATCATATATTTCACAAACTTGAGAAAGGAGGGGTTCGTTCTTAAAAGAGGGTCTCTCAATGTTTAGTTTAATGAGTCTATTGAAAGTCAAACTCGGTATCATTCACATTTAGAGAGTCCGAATGAAAATAGAAGAAGACTCCAAAGGGTCCTTTTTCATATGATTTAGTCACTAGAGTCTAAAAAAGTATAAAATAATACCCAAGAGAAATCTTCTTGTCATGATTGGCTGGAGTGCTCCTTTTTTGTAACTAGTCAATCTGAATTGAAAAAGGGGTAAACTACCATTGGAAAGATGAATCTTCAAGTACTTTTACAAGTGCGAAGAAGACAAGTTTAGTTGACAATATTTTCACATTTAGGGAGTCCGAAAAGAGTTTAAGGAAGACTCCATTAAGGTTTATTTTCACGATGAGAGGGCTTAATGAGCCTAAAAAAGAAGCAAAAATGACTTAGAACTTTGATACTAGGTTTAAAGAGAATGATCAAAACATCGAAATTAGCGCTTGATGATTTTTTCCATTTTATGGAAGTATGAAAAAGTCAAAAACAAACTTACCCATAGTTAATACTCTTTCACTTTTGTCCCCGCAAAAATATTTTTAAAAGACTATTAGCGTTCCAAAAATATTAAAATTGACTTTTCATGACTATAGGAAAGGGCATTTTTAATGAAATAATTAAAAATATTAAAATAATGCCATAAAACCCTAAAATATATCATATAAAAGTCAAAGGAATAGTAAAAAACATTTCATTTTACTATTTACCAGGTTTGGAGAGCTACTTGGAGCAATTGTGTGCAAATTTCTGGCGAATATTTTGGAGCCATTACTTATCCAATTTTTGATATGTCTATCCCTAGTGGAGTCACCATATTTGTTGCTAGAAAAATGCACCTCTTGCTGATAAGAGTTGTTTCTCTAGGTATGAATGGTTTAGATATAGAACAAATCAGTGATGACAAGGATGGAATACTTCCCCTAGAGCTTTTAGATATCTAGAATGAGTCCTTTGGCTATTATGTAGTGTGATGTAGTTATCTCCTATGGTGATGAATCTCCACGGATGTACCTGCACAAACAAATAAAACAAACAAGCAAGATAAAAGGTACAAAAAAACATTCTACAGTTATATATTAGTGACTAAGGAATCCAATAATAAAATGAATGATTGCAACATAATACATTTTATAGGAAAGGAACCATCTTTGCATTAAAAATGAAGAAGAAATATTACAACCATTGCCTTAGTATTGTGATTCTCCTTCACATGTCATGCCTTGTCCTCAAAAGCTCCAACTTTCTCCTTCTATGCTCACCCTAGATTTTTCTAGAACCTCAATGCAACAACATAACTTCTCTCTCTCAGCCACGAGGAATGAGCCAAGTTTTATAGGCCTTGGGAGGACAGGTATGGTTGAGAAAATGGTGGGTGAGGTGGAAGGGAGATCCAAAAATGAAGGATATGGAGCTCCAGGTGTTCCATAAGAGTAGGGATGAGGGTGCCACAAAGTCTTTCTTCGAAAAGTTTTTTGAATCTTCTCTTTTTCTCTTTTTTAACTTGAGCACTGCTTTTTCTTCATGTAGACAGAGCATTACCAATTTGGATCACTCTTTGATGAAGGGGAATAGGCAGTGGCACCACTTATTGTCAAGAGACAATGGTTGTTACTAAAGAAGGTAACACATTTTGCATTAAGGGAAAAGGCATTGCTGGACTCAAATATGGGAAATAGCAGTCTAGGCCAATATCCAACTTCACATTTTGGGATTTGAGGGAAAATTATGATGTTTAAGTTCTCAACACATGGTGGTGACGAGATTTATGTGTAACACTTTCCTAGATAGAGGCTTAGTAAGAATGTTGGCAATGTTTCTCATGTGTGAATATGTACCATTTCTCAAATATAACTGACCAAGAACCTCATAAATATGTACTGCTTTATAACATGATTTATCTAGAGAAACATATGTGATCTTTCCTAGATCACTATATTAGTCATATTTCATATATCTTTGAAAATCTATTTCACTGGCCAAGACATATTTGATTCCACATACAGTTATACCGAGTAGGTACCACAACAAATGCTTTGTACATGTCTATGCAAACTGCAAAGTATATAACAGATCCTGGGACCTATGACTAACCAAATACATCTCAACTGACATGAGATCCTTGAAATATGAAATAAGGATTATTAAATATCATATTTATCTTCATATGTGTGGCCATGGATTTGTAATGCACCATCCTGAAAATCTTCAGGTTATTTTACTGCACATTTTCGTTAATTAAGGAAAATATTTTTCTGGTGATTTCCACACCATTAACCATAAGATTCATAACAAGATTCTTAAATACCATTCTAAGCTTCCTTATGAATTATGAGCATCATGCATTCCCTCCTTTTTAAAGGAGGTACATTAACCAATTACACTGGTTCTTCAGGAGCTATTGAGACCAGCAACTCTCTCTCCCAATGTGAATGTGAGAATCATAATTTGGGTATGTTAGAGCATTAATACACCTTAGTACCATGATAATAAAACTAGAATACATTTCAGTATCCTTTATTCTATGTCATATGGTCCAAAACTTAGGTTATGTTGATTAACCTCAGTCTATTAGGTGTTTTGGAGTCATTTACTATAGTTGAGGCACTCCACTTTGATCATTCAGACAGTACAAATGCACTCATTAATGAAAAATAATTATTTCTGCACTCCCAATCCCTTAAATCAGGGAAACTATTTGACCATAGGTGTTAGTGTATGTATTTGGTGGTTTTTGGACTTCCTTGGGCATATATTGCCTCCTAGAGACACTCCCACTCTACCATGTGATCACCCACACCGTTTCTACCCTCATTTATGTCATAGTATGCACTATCCATGTTCACACAACCATTTGTGACCGTTCGGGATGGTTTGGGAGCTCATTGGTCCACCTAGGGGGGTTTTGAGTTCAAATCCTAGCCTGACACATGTATGCCTACATATGGAATCCAAAGGATAATGATTTAACATTAATGTAATATAAATTTGATATATATATATTTACATGTTGGATAGTCATAATAAACTCATTTATTGACTACATTTGTGTGTGTTAATATCACTATTTCTACTATTTTTGTGCATAATTGTGTGTAATATTGAAATTGTGAGAATCCCCTTGGCTCCTATATCCTATTATGAATAAATTATCACATGGTAGAAGAGCTCTTTGGAGCTGAAAATCAAATCCATAGTTTTTTATTTGTTGTTTAGGGAGTTTTCTAGAGAAATTCAAGTGTTTGCATTGCATGTACAATCAATAGTTCTGTCACTTAGTGCACAAGCATAAATGGAGCAGACTCATGAATTTATTAATCCATTCAACTATTTAGAATGGAAGGCTGAAATGGTGATCTTCCTGAGGTCAAAAGGCCTATTTATAGTCACCATGGGGACTAAGACCGACCCCAACTTTGCTGTGGAGAAATCTAAGTACTTCAATAGCCTTGATGAGGCATTTTGGATGCTTTGTCTCAGTATTTTGAGAGACCTTATCTTCCATGTAGACAGTATGACAACACCCAATGAATTATGGCTCAATATTGAGACATTGTTTGGGAATACTTATGAGATGAGAGGCCACCATCTCAAAAATGAGATGATCTGACTGAGCCCAACTCACTTTGAGACGATCCAGGACTTCTTCACCTAGTTCAAATAGTTGGCACTTCAGCTGAAATAGTGTGGCATATAAAATAAAGAGGATAAGTTTATCTTGTCCATACTTTCAAAGTTAGGTCCATAGTATTTAGTGTTTGTGTCAAAATTCCACTTTAGCAAGCTCACAGCTCAAAACTGGAGGATGCCATCACTGGAAGACTTCATGGAGTCATTGACTCAAGAGATAGACAAGATTGTGCAAATGGGTACCATCAAATCTAGCAAGGATAAATCCCTCTTTGTAGGAGTTTCGAATCTAGCCAAAGGCAAGAATAAATCCGAATATTCGAAGCAACAAGAGAAGAAGAAGCAGGAGAAACCCAAATATTCATATTGAGGTTTGAATCCTAGCAAGGACAAGGACAAGAATAAGCAAGAGAAGACCAAATGCACTTATTTTCATAAGGGGTGGAATCTAGAGAGTGATTTCATGAATAATTCCATTTACATGATGGCATAACTTCTTGAGAAGAACAACATCCCACTTCCAGATGGCATAGGGAAGAAGGAGGGAGTTTCAAGCTCAGACAACAAAGAGAGGTGCCATGCTTTGGTTTCTAGTTCTTCAAGCTCTTCCTCCTTAATCATAGATTCAAGTGCCTCCAGGAACATGGCCTCCATGCATGATTCCTTCTCAGGATTTCATCCTTAAAGTGTTCCATCCATTCTAATGGGTGATGATTTAGAAATCCAAGCCAAAGGGATTAGTAGGATTGATCTTGAAGATGGGTACTTCAACAATGTGTTGTTTGTTCCTAATATAGCACCGAAAATAATCTCTTTCTATCAAATGACACACATTGGAAAAACAGAGAGAGAAACATTTAATCAAAATTATGTGGATATCTCAGAAGTTTCTGCAGGCCAAGTTTTGGCAGTGGATTTTGCCGACCATGATTCGAGAATGTACAAATTATATCACTTCCTTCCATACTCATAAGGGAATGTTATTCTTTCACATGCCAATGAGACAAGAAAGTTGTGGCATGAGAGACATGGTCATATAAACTACAGTTTCCTTCAATCATTGAGAAATTAAATCATGGTTGATGGTCTTCCTTCCATCAAGTTTTCCAATGGCACATGCAAAGGGTGTGTAGTGGAAAAGCATCATGAGCACAGATGTGAGAAAGGAAGGGAAAAGGGAGGTGTCCAAGTGTTGGATTTGGTCCATTCATACCTCAAAGGGCCTCTTCCCAAACCCTCATATTGGAATTCAAGGTATGTGTTGACCTTCATAGATGATTTCTCAAGGTACTACTGGGTGTATTTTCTCAAGCTAAAATATGAGGTTTTTGAGACATTCAAAGTGTACAAAGCCTTAGTTCATAATGCATGTGGGAATAATATCAAGGTTATTAGGAATAAAAATGGTAAGGAGTATGTCAATAAGAATTTGCAAAAAATGTTTTGAATAATGTGGCATCCAAATGCAGCATTCAGTTCCCTACACACCACAACAAAATGGTGTTGTAGAGCGCAAGAACAGGGCTCTCATGGAGATGGAAACCTGTATGATGGAGGAAAAGGATTTGAATCCTAAGATATGGGTTGAAGCTATAAAATGTGTTTCATATGTACAAAAAAAATCTCCACAAAAATATTCATATGGAAAAACTCCATATGAGTCTTGGAGTGGTCACAAGACAAATGTGTCTCATTTCAGGGTTTTTGGCTTAAAGGCTTGGGCTAGGATTCCTCCCGAGAAGAGACACACCTTGAAACTTCAAAGAAATGAGTTCATTATGGTTGGATATTCTGAATATTCAAATGGATACAATCTATTTGATCCCTCATATTAGAAAACATTCATTGAAAGGAGTGTACAGTTCAAACTAGAGCCCGTGCAGGAGATCGAACTAGCCCAAGGGGAATGCTCAAATCCTCCACTCCATGATGATGTAAGTGATGATAATTCCTATAATATTTATGATTATAGTATTTATGATGATGATTTTTGCATGCATTCATATCATTGTTCACCCATTTGTCCCAAGTGGGCTGAGAAAACTATTCAAGCAGATGGGGATCTTGTTGGAGATCCACTAGATTCTAGAAAGACTAGATCTCAATTTCACAATGGTTTCTCAAATTATGAATTGAATATTTATAAGAGGTTCTTTATTATTGTTGGATATTATTCTCATACATATCAGGAAGCTTCACTTGATCCAATATGGAAAACAACCATGCAATAAGAGTTCAAGTCATTGCAAGACAATGAGACTTGGGAATTGGTTCCCTTGCCCTCCAAGAGGAAACCAGTGCAATGTAAGTGGGTCTATAGAAAAAACGTGGCTGCTTATGGTTATGATATCAAGTATAATTCCAGTTTGGTTTCCAAATACTTCTCTTAATTCCAATGAGTTGACTATATAGAGACATTTGCACCAGTTGCAAAGATGGACTCTATTAGGCTAGTTTTAGCCATTGCTGCATCTAAGCGTTGGGAGGTTCACCACATGGATGTGAAGAGTTATTTTATTCATGATGAAATTCATGAGGACATATGTATGTAGAATCCTGAATTTTTCATTCATGATCCTTCACTTGTATGTAGGTTAAAGAAGTCTCTCTATGGCCTCAAGCAAGCCCCTAGGGCTTGGTATGCCTAGATGGACAATTTTCTGCTTTCACTTAGATTTGAAATATGTAAATATGATCCTAATGTGTATTTTAAGCATGTTGTTTAATTATTTCAGGTCATATTTTTTTTTTATGACCTTTTGATTATAGGTAGCTTCACTAAAGATATTGTATCAATTAAGTATTCTTTGCACAGTTAATTCTCCATGACTAACCTTGGATTGTTGAGGAAATTTCTTGGATTAGATATTGAGAAATATGAAGCAAGGATCAAGGTAATCCAACCAAATTATGCTGTATACCTTCTATTTAATTTCAAATTTTTTTAATGTAAGTCAGCCAAGTGCTCATTCCTCTCAGGAATAAAACTAGGCGATTTTTTGTGCATCTCCATTGGTGGACAACTCGTTTTACATACAACTAATTGGAAGTCTAATGTATATTACACACTCTCATTCTGATTTGGAATATGTTGTAGGCATTTTTTCTAAATATATTCATGAGCCACATGAGATCCATCAGAAGGATGCAAAAAGAATCTTGCATTATTTGCAAGGAACCAAACACTTTGGGGTACACTATGTTGCTCGTTCTTCACTAGAACTAGTTGGGTTTACTTATTCTAATGGGATGGAGATTCCATGGAAAAAAATTACACTTCAGGTTATGTATTCATGATTTCACATTGTTCGATATGCTGGTAAAGCAAGAAACAACACACAAAATCCCTCTCTTTAGTTGAGGCCGAGTACATAGGAGAAGTGAACGCAGTTGCACAATGTGTGTGGTTCCAAGGTATTCTTGGGGAAGTTGGATTTGCATTTGATTCAACCAAAGTCATTTGGTGTGACAATACAAGTAAAATCAATATTTCCAGTGATCCAGTGCAAATATAGAGGACCAAACACATTGTGATACACATGCACTACATCATGAGCTTGGTGCATGACAAGGTGATATCCTTGCAGTATTGCCCATTTGCAGAGAAAACTGCTAACATATTCACCAAGAGATTCACAAATAAGACATTCACTTATATGAGATCCCTTCTTGGAGTGTGTGACACATGGTGATGGATGATATTCACTTTAATATTTTTCTCCATGTCCATTTTTAAGGGGAGGTTTTGTTCCCATGAGGTTTTCTTCCTTACCTTGTTTTATATGGACTAATAAATTTTTGTATGAGGTGACTTGAGCCTTATTTAGGCCTCAATAATATGTTTAATTTGTACTAATTTAGGCTTAAGGGGGGGTGTTTTATCATTAATCCACCTTAGTACCATGATCATACACCTAAGATACATTTCATTATCCTTTATGCTATGTCATATGGTCCAAAACTTAGGCTATGTTGATCAACCTTGCTCTATTAGGTGTTTTGGACTCATTTATTGCAGTTGAGGTGCTTCACTCTAATAATTTTGATAGTATAGGAACCCTCATTAATGACATATCAGTCTTGGTGTGCTCCCTTTCCCTTAAATCATGGAAATTGTTTGACCATAGGTGCTAGTGCATGTATTTGGTGGTTTCTACCTTTTCTACACTCATTTATGTCTCATCATTCTCCATCCATGTTCACACAACCATTCATGATCGTTTGGGATGGTTTGGGAGTTCATTGGTCCACCTAGGGGGGTTTTGAGGTCAAATCCCAACCTGACACATGTATGCATCTAGATGCCCTCCAAAGGATAACAATTTATCCCTAATGTAATACAAACCTGATCTAGACATATTTACATGTTGTACAGTCATAATAAACTGAGTTATTGACTACATTTGTGTGTGTTAATTTCACTCTTTCTACTGTTTTTATGCATAATTGTGTATAATATCAAATTTTGAGAATCCCCTTAGCTTCTAGATCCTACTGTGAATAATTTCTCTCAAGGTCCTCCATCATGAAGACTTTATTCTCATGTATGTATGAAGCTCTTCTTGACACATGAATTTAAATAAGATAATTTAATTATTTTCAAGAGTCTTAGCATCTCTCAGAATAGGATGAGGGATTCTATTCTAATTTCTTCCTAAAGCATAGGAACCTCTCGATATACTACTAGAAGCTTCTTACTTCACATCATCCCCTTGTCTTTCAGGATCAACCATCGGAATTCCTCTTCATTCAATACATGTCATTTTTCTTGTAGACCAGGACATATAGTTTTTCCCTACAAGATAAATTCAATCAAGTTATTAACAACCTTACATAATCCAGTCCTTTCAATCAAATTACAAACAACACATACTAACATGCAAAACATTCTAACCAATGTTTCAATATAACCATATCTCACATTTTTTTTCACAAGAATACCTAAATGTATTTGCAATGGTTCATATAGTTATGTACACTTTAAATCAATGTTTCGACATAACCACATTCATATTCCATGTAATGATTTTCAGTTCTATATCAATCTTATATTTAGATCTCATGAATATTTATGGAATCCCTTATTCTTCTTAACATGAATTTATCTATTTACCAATAAAATAGAAATATTGTAACATAGATTTTTAATCAGGTTTATACCATAACGTCATTCCTAATCCCAGGAATATAGATTGTAATGAAACAACTTCTAATTTTATAAAAGCATATGATAATCAAACAATCATGCAACCCAATATTCATATCTCGTGAATGATCATGGAGTTCTATATTCATATCTTTATGAAACAATCATGCATTCTCTATATTCATATCTTATGAACAATCATGTAGCTCTATATTCATATTTTATAAAACAATCATGCATGCTCTATATTCATATTTTACAAAACAATCATGCATGCTCTATATTCATATCTTATGAACAATCATGCATGCTCTATATTCATATATTATGAACAATCATGCATGCTCTATATTCATATTTTATAAAATTAATCATGCATGCTCTATATTCATATCTTATGAATAATCATGCATGCTCTATATTCATATTTTATAAAACAAACATGCATGCTCTATATTCATATTTTATAAAACAATCATACATGTTTTAAAATTCATATCTTATGATTTTTGTTTATTTGCAAATAAAGAAAAGACAATCAACATATATTCTGACAATTCATAATCTCAGGAATACGAATCTCTATATGACTGTAATGAAAAAATTCAAAATCATATATCTCTAAAAAAATAAAATAAAAATGCAAGTACTTATCTTTTATTGTTTTGTAGGCTCCCTCTTGATCTCTACTTCCTTGCAAAGATTACTGGATTCCCTTGATCTTGATCTCTTTGAATATTAGAGTGCGTTTAGGAGGTAGTGAATATCTGCATGGAGAAATGGGATCCCATGCAACCAGGATAAAATGTTGTTCTTCAAGGGAAACTTCTTCCAACGATCATCATATTATTTGGATGATATCCCAACTCTATGAGGCTCTCATTATACACAAGATCCATTGAACAATGATAATATCCAAACCATTAATCCTGGTTTTGTTCCATCAATTTGTCCACTTTGGGAAAACAGTCATAACATGAATTTTAATAATTTCATCTTTAAATACCTGATCGTATCTGTCAAATAGTTTCTAATTTTTGAAATATTCTCGTGAGTAAGCTAAATCATCCCATTTTGGAAGTAGATTTTAAACCATTTTTTTTATTCCTCATGGATTGGTTAGAACGTGTCCATGAAATTGTTCTCTTAAAAAGTGATGAAAATGGTGCATATTGTCTTTCTCTTTAATTTACCCTAAATTGGTTAAAGACTCCACACTCATTGAGGTCACATATAAATCTATATAATGCTCCTCAAGAATGCTTAACACCCTTTTCTTTCATGTGTTGAAGTTGGAAGCACCTTCAAGTCAGTCTTTTTGTTGGACGAAGATCGATTCCATGACTCCAAGATATTTTATCACTACTTCAAGGTCTACTTAGGTTCTAGTTGCTTTCATAAACTAAGATCTTTCATGCCCTTGCTCTGGTACCATGTTAGTGCATGAGCAAATATGAAGAAAATTGAACTTTAAAACTTTAATCCACAATTATAGTGTAGATAGATCTCATCAATAGTCCAAATAAATAAATAAATCAAACCATAGAACACATGATATACCCTGAGAAAACCCTCCATGGATTTGGAGGATAAAAAACCCAACAAACAATCTTAGAGTATGATTGATAATCTACAGGGAATGATTACAACACAATAGAATATTGCTTTTTTGAGAGCACAAGGTAGCAGAGATCAAATGGAGCAATGTGATGATATTTCCAAGTGCATATCACTTTAATAAAAAGTAAAATTAAGTCATACAAGGGAGGTAGTGAATATTTGCATGCTTCAGTAACTTTTTAACATTGATAACACTGTCTCATATTCAACCATGCGTCCCCACTAATCTACTGGGTTTAACTGAGTTGTTAACTGCATGACCTAAATGGAATTTCATGTAACTTAATGGGACTGAATGTTATTGAACATAATTGAATGTAACTGAACATAACTGAATATAACTTAACATAACTTAACATAACTAAATAGAACTGAACTGAACTGATTGTAACTAAAAGAAATTGAATGTAATTGAACATAACTGAATGTAACTGAACATAACTAAATGTAACTAGTGCTTCTCCATCAATGTCATCTTCAACAACCAATTGCATAAATTCAGGAGTTGATTCCTTTTTTTTTTGTAAGTTCAGGTCTAATCTATTAGGTAAGGGCAAAAATACAGATAACGATACAAGTCTATGTGTTACGAGAACACAAAACCGAGCCAATATAGGAAATCCAAAAGTACCAGAAAATGATCCTCCCCATGGAGGGGAAAACAGATCTTAACAATCCTAAAATACTGAACAGAGTCATTAAAAAATAGACAAACTTAGACTAGACAGGTGTCAAGTACTGGAAAGCAAAAAAACTTGAAAACCATGGATTCGAGACATCTGGAAAATTGAAACACCTGGCATGAAAGAGGCTTGTACAGATCCTCAGTGATTGAGAACTTATATTCTGTTCCCCATTGAAGTTCCTTCTTCTTTCCATTCTCCCACTTCTATTCTGGTTTCTTGCAGTCACCTATGGAGTTGCTATTCGTGGAGTTTCCTGAATCCATAGCTAGTTGTTTGATAGGCAGTGGTGACATCTTCTTGGTGGTTTTCCCTTTCTTCCTCATTAACTAACGTTGGGGAGTTCTCTGAACTAGGGGGCAGCGGAGGGGGAGGAGTGGGGAGAAGAGGAGGAGTAGGAGGAGGCAGAGGCAGAGGGGGTGGGGGTGGCTGAGTAGGGTCAGAGATGTTTTTGATAGCTCAAAGAATGAGTCTAGTGAGCAAATTTTTAAACACCCAATAATTTTCTCTTCGGGAAATGGTGTGAGTGGCTACAGTAGTTGAGCCCAAGATTTTTTCTTTCCAGTCATTGACTAGGGATCTCAGAGCTGCCAGAATCTTGACTTTGAATTCCTTGTTGTTGGAATTTGGGTAGAAGGGTGGTTCTGTAGGGTTACCAGCCCTTCCACATCCTCTCTTGCCTCTAGGGGGTTTTCTCCCTCCTCTGGGAGGTTCTCTTCATCTCGGCGGCTTCATATTTCCAAAGCATGCATAATTGTAGCAGGCCCTGGGGGAGTAGAGTGGCTTGCAGACAAGGATGAGTTTTGGTGAATAGAGCTTGAATAGGTGGAGCTTGCACTAAGCTCGGTTGGCAGAGTAATTGAAATGAAAAGAGAGAAACAGGGAAGGAGTTGTATTTCCCCCAGCTCGATGATCCTACATGTGAGCCTTAACATCTCTGTACCCAGCCTTCTCAGCCTGAATTACTGAGGGGACTAGTACTCCCAGTGTTTTTGATGGTGCTGGTGTCATCGTCAAATTTGGACGGATTCTAATTTCCTACGAAGAGATCCCCATTCTCGTCGTGAACCGTTAAGGTGTCAGGCACCTATGGGTTCTAGTGTACATGCTACTAGATATCATCCACCTGGCCGTTCACGCCCTTCAAAGTCATAGTCGTGTCCACGTTCCTGTCCACATGCGCGTCCCAATCCATTTCCATGGCCACATCCATGCCATCCTGAGCCACGTCTGTGACCATGCCATCCTGAGCCACATCTGTGACCATGCCATCCTGAGCCACAACCACATCCACTCCATATTGAGCCACATCCACATACATGGTCTCATCATCCATGGCCATTCTATCCTCTGTGTCTTGGCTCCTATCACCCTCATTCAGGGGGTGGTCTTTAGCAGTTGTTTGTAAACACTCCTCCTTAAAGCTATTGTCTGGTATTTCCCCCAATTTAAAGGTCTGCATGAAGGAGTGAGAGAGGACACCTTTATTTTCTAGTTTTTCTGCAAGGGAGTTTGCTTCACGCCTGACATGTTGAAAGGTGATTGCCATAGTTTTTTAGAGGAGGTTCACAAGTTGTTGCAGTTCATATTCTAACCTCCAGGAAAAGGAGACTTTACTGCTTCTAGAGCCATTTTGAATTTTGGTATCCATGCTCAGAATAAGAGCCGAATCTCCTTCCACAATGTGGGGGAGGAGTTCCTGATTCCTTGCAATAATGATGCCTTGCAAAAGTCCCATAAGACATATCGCATTATTTCTTTCCAACCCTAATTTTCCATAGTAAATGTTCAGTATTTGTCCCTTGTCATTTTTGAAAGCTCCTCCAAACCCTGCTTGCCAGATACTCCCCTTTGAGGCGCCATTAAATTTGAGTTTGATAGATCCTTGGGGCGGGGGAGACCAGAAGTCAAGGGAACAGGGCCTGAGCCAAGGAGTCCTTGAGAGATCACTTTGCAGAGTGGAGGGAATGATCCAGTTGCGGAGGATGTCTTTTTCTTGAGGATTAGCTTGAATATCTTGTTCTGACCAATTGTTCAACATCGTGGTTTCTTTGAGATTTAGTCTTATGTGATTCCAGATGGTGTCAATAGGGTTTGTTTTTCCTTCAAAGATTCTGCTATTACGTTCCTTCCATATGTTCCAAATGAGAATCCCAAGGAGGAGCTGCCAAAGTCTGTTGAGGATGGGATTCTCATAAGGGTGCTCATGCTAGTTCTTGATGGTGTTAACAATATTTTCCCATTGATGTTAGATTTTTAACATTTAAGCTAGCATTATATTAGTATCTTTAACTTAGAGAATAACATGCACATCAATTAAACAAAAGAGACAATGAACACTTTGTTTTTCCTCAGGGAAACCATAAATAGACAAAAACCCCGCAACTTCCTTAGAGATAGAATCAACACCAAAAGTAAAACCCCAAAATAGTAAGATGATCTCCCGACAGTAGTAGCCTCTTTCTTTCTAGCCCCAACAACTTCTTCTCCCTCATCTATGTGCTACAACTTAGTGTGAGTGAGTGTGTGATGAATAGAGAGGCTCACTCTCTATTTATACTAATTCTCAGCTTGATAATAACTCATTAGGGCCAACTTCACTAGGAGAGTCTAATAACCCTAGGGCCCTGCAACTGCGGGGACTTTAACCCTTGATCAATAGGATGGTTACCCACAATGACTTGAAATGACTTGTTCACATTATAGAAACTCCCGATCGGAACATCGGGGCATGACATGACTCAATTACATTACAAACACTTCCCGGAATAAACATCGGGGTACAATACATAAGATATACAAGTGAATACATTTCAAAGTTACAATTACATCAACATTCCCTCTTAAATAGGAGGGTATTCTCTCGACACAATTTAGCAACACAACTCTTCTTCCCTGTATCATCTGGATCATCATCGAGTCCTCATCATCTTCAAGTCATCTTCATCTGGATCTAGATCATCACTCGATCTGGCTCATCATCACTAGATATGGATCATCACTTGATTTGGATCATCATCACTAGATCTGGATCATCACTCGATTTGGATCATCTCTGGTTCTGGAACATCTCTACTGGATCATCATCACATGTGCTATCTCTTGATTCTTCTCGTCATAGGAAGTTCTACAGAGCCAACCCTTTTTCATGCTGGTTGTAGGCCTAGCTTCCATGTAGGTATTTTCCATCACTTATATCTTACTCTAAGTCAAAATGTCCCACTCAACACTCACATCTGACCATGTGGGAACACATCCCACAACCCTGTCAGAAAGGCCCAACACTTACATCTGACAATGAGAGGAACCAATCTAGTCATTTATGTCAGAAAGGCCCAATAATTACACTTGATCATGCGAGGAACCAATCCTACCTACATGTCGAAAGGGCTCTGCACTTACATCTGATCATGTAAGAACCAATCCTATAATCACCTCAAAATGGATCTGCACTTACATCTGATCATGTAGGAACCAATCCTACAATCACCTCAAAATGGCTTTGCACATACATATGATCATGTAGGAACCAATCCTACAATCTCCTCAGAATGGCTTTGCACTTACATCTGATCATGTAGGAACCAATCCTACAATCACATCAGAATGGCCCTCAGTCCCAAATTGAGTGTTCTTGGTAACTGACCAGGTGCCTCCATTCCAAGAATGGCATTCACCACTTATATATAATCATGTAGGAACCAATCCTACAGTCACATCAAAATGGCTCAGAACTCATATCTGACATGCAAGGAACCAATCCTCTCATCATGATAGAATGGCACAGCCCTTACATCTGACCATGGAAGGAACCAATCCTCTCACCATGTCAGAATGGCTCACGGACTCATCACTTCCCTTTGGAGGGAGCCTCGATCTGGAGAACACTAATCTTCTCCTTGAAGTACTGAAAATTCACTCTGGCCAATGGCTTTGTCAACACATCAGCTATCTGTTCATCTATCACAACATACTAGAGCTTCACTACTCCTTTCTGCACCATATCCTTGATATAGTGATACTTGATCTCGATATGCTTCGACTTGTCATGGAACACCGGGTTCTCCGACAACTTCACACAACTCTGGTTGTCGCAATATATATGAGTAGCATCCAACTGGAGATCAAATAAATCAGACAGTAGCTTCCTCATCCATATTTCCTCACAACTAGATGAATAAGCTATGACATACTCTACTTCAGATGTACTCAGTGCCACATAGGATTGCTTCTTGATAAACCAAGAGATCACACCTGATCCCATACTGAAGCAACACCCTGAAATGCTCTTCCTATCGATGGCATTGCCTACCCAATCTGAATCAACATAACCCTCTAGGTTAATATTCTGATTCACCTAATACTTGAGCCCATAATCAATTGTACCCCTTAGGTACCTCAGAATATGCTTTGCAGCAATCAAGTGAACATATCTCGAATCTGTCAGGAACTAGCTCCAGGTGTTCACAGCAAAACAAATATCTAGTCTCATGTTCGTCAGGTAGATCAAGGGCCCAATCATCTAATGATACATCGTAGCAACAACTGCTTCTGATGAAGCATCACTCAATAGCTTCAGGTTTGGTACCATAGGTGTGGTCATGGCCTTGCAGTCCATCATCCCGAACCTCTTCAGGATCTCTACTTCATACTTCCCTTATCTGAGGGAGATTCCATCTGCATTCTTCCACACCTCCATGCCTAGAAAATAGTGCATCATACCTAAGTCCTTCATTTCAAACTCGACAACAATCTTCCTATTCGTATCAGCAATCAACCCATCCATACCTGTTACAAATAGATCATCTACATACAGTAGTAGTATCACTAGGTTTCCATCTTCAACCTTGTAGTAAAGGTTGGAATCTTCTTTACTTTTGGTAAATCCCAAACTAAATATAAAGCCATCAATTCTACCATATGATGTCCTGGGTGTCTGTTTCAAACCGTACAGGGATTTCTTCAATCTACACACATGAGACTGCCTATCATGTGTCTCAAAACTGAGTGGTTTCTCTACATATAATTCCTCTTCCACTACACCATTCAAGAAATAAGTCTTGACATCCATTTGGTGTATCTTCCATTTCATAACTATAGCCAAAGAAAGTATTGATATTATGGAAGTGTATCTGGCTACAAGTGCAAAGGTTTCTTCATAATCTATTCCTTCTTTCTGTGAGAAGCCACGAGCCACGAATATTGCTTTATATTTCTCTATGCTGCCATCTGCGGCATGCTTGATCTTTTAGATCCATTTGGAAGTTACAATAGACTTCCCTTTTGGTCTTGGGACAACATCCCAAACATCATTCTTCATGATTGATTGATACTCTTCGATCATAGCATCCTTCCATTCTTTTCTTTCTGCCACTTCTTCATAGTTGGAAGTTTCTTTATCAATGAAGTCACATAATAAAGCTACATACCCGAAGCAGGACCTGGTCCTCTTTCTTTCTCTGTGATTCTCTTCTGGAGCCCCATATATTTTTGCACCTTGGATAGCTTCTCATACCCAAGCAGGTTTCCTCTTGTGAGTATTCTTCTCCTAAGGTGGATCTACATGTTCTTCTAGTTCTTAGTCTTCTTCTTGAATTTCTTCGTTCATGGTTGTGTCATGAATTCTGGGTGCTTTTGTTTCTTCAAGATCTTCAGCAGGTCTCTTTCTGGATTTGTTGTAAGCTGAGTCTTCATCAAATGTTACATCCCTGCTGATGTCAATATTCTTGAATCCTAGGAAGTATATTCTGTAAGCCTTCGAGCTTTTAGAGTATCCCACAAATATACCCTTCTTTCTTGAAGGATATAACTTTTTCCACTTTTCTTTTGGAATGTGTATGTACACTGGAAAACCGAATATTCTGAGATTGATGACTTCTTGTTTCTTGCCGAAAAAGACTTCTTCAGGTGTCTTGTTCTCAAGTAATCTGTGTGGAGTACGGTTCTGTACATACACCGCTGTTTTGGTAGCTTTTTCCCATAGATGCATGGGAAGATATTAATCATGAATCATTTCTCTTGCAGCTTCCATGATAGTTCTATTCTTCGTTTCTACAACCCCATTTTATTGTGGATTATATGGAGTGGATAACTCCCTCTTAATCCCTGAATCTTTGCATAATTCTTTGAATTCATTTGATGGGAATTCTCCGCCATTATCTGATTGAAAGGTATTGATCTTCTTTTCAGTGTGGTTCTAGATCAAGAATTTGAATTCCTTGAATTTGATGAATACTTCATCTTTGTTCTTCATAAAGTATATCCATGTCTTCCTAGAAAAATCATCAATAAAAGAAACATAGTATGCATACCCGCTTAAAGAACTGGATGACATTGGACTGCATACATCAGAGTGAATGATTTCCAAGATTCTTTTTTATTTGATTTTGCTACTTGGAAATGTCTTCTTTGTGGTCTTTCCTTTCGCACATCCTTTGAAGACTCCTTCATGTTTTTCTTGAATTTTTGGAAGACCTTTAATAGCTTTTCTTGCAAGTGGTAGTGCTCTATAATGCACATGTGCAAGCCTTCTATGCCAAAGTTCATTTGGATCTACTGTGTCATGGACCAAAGCTTGTTCTGGATGGCCCTTCAATTTGTATAATCCTCCTTCTTGTTCTCCAATTACTATTGCATCGTCAATAGTCTTTCCTATTGGCCACATGAGGACTTGGCCATCTAAAAATGCAACCCTCATGCCTTTTGCATCTAGTGCCGATATGGAGAGAAGATTCTTCTTTAGTCCTGGTACAAACAAGACATCCTTAATTTTCATAGGCTTTCTAGATTCTAGCTTGTAGGAGGATTCACCACTACCTTTTATGGGATATTGGTAGTCATCCCCAAGTTTCACCTTATGGGGTGAATTATGTTCAGATAGTTTCTCAAAAGATTCCTTGAATCCTGTCATGTGTTTGGAAGCCCCACTGTCAATAAGCTAATATTTTCTTCCATGTGTGACAGTTCCCATGAGAGCGGAGATCATAACATATTCTTCATCACTTGAAGAGTCTTCACTTTCTTGTTTTACTCTATTTCTGGGAGGATCATCATCCTCAGCAGTGTGAGCATGATGTATTCTTTTGGACTTCTTATTCTTCTTATATCCACTCTTATTCATGGGAAAATTTCTAGCAAAGTGTCCTATTTCATCACATGTATAGCATATGAGTTTGGATGGAACCTTCTTCACAAAATTATCTTTCTAATGAGAATGCTTACCTTGATGATGATGATTTTCCCTTCTTCCTTTCTTGGAGTGTAATGTGAGAGCTTGTTCTTCATTTCCCATCTTTTCTTCTCGAGCTACTATTCGAGCTTCTTCTTGTGAGCATTCTTCCCATGGTTTGCTGAACTTGATTAACTTCTTTATAGAACAAATTCCTTGGATGAGAGAATCCCATGACCTAGGGAGACCATTCAAGGTTGTCATCACAATTTCTGCATTCTCCACTTCTTCATATACTACTTCAAGTTGTTCTTTGATCTAGGAGACCCTTGTAAAGTATGATTGTATGGTCTCCTCATTCTGGATCTTTACATTCTTCAATTGGTTCCTCAAAGTCATCTTCTAGTTTATGTTCTTCCCTTCAAACAGTTTGGTTAGGGCATCAAACATAGCTTTAGGTGTCTTTAGGGAGGACACCTATGGTATGAGGTGATCCTTGATTTAATCAAGAATAATCCTCTTAGCCATAGCCAACTTCTTCTTATGTAAGGCCTTAGTCTCATCTTCCTCTGGAACTAGAACCTCCTCATTGATGTAGGAGTCCAACTCATTTTCTACCAAGACCAGGGAGATTCTATACTTGCAGGATCGGAATTTATCAACTCCCTCAAGCTTTTCATCAAGCTTGGTATGATGAGACATCTTAACTGAGAACCAGGTCAAGATGTCAGATCTGGATTTGGAACTGAATTTCTGTAGTGCTGGTTCATGAGCATATTAGGGTTTGTCTTTCCTGAAGTTCTGTCCATCCAAATTCTTTGATCTTGATCTCTAAACTTATATTTTTAGGAGGAGATCAATCCAGGCCTGGGCTCACTCAAAAATTCCACTTATGTGGATAGACCTAATTTCCAGCAGCAGTGTCAGGTCCAAAACTGAAAAAGCTCAGAATCAAATTTTGTTTTGACAGAAAGATGTGCCCTAGGGAGGAGAGTTAGCCCAACCTTATTTTGTTGAAAATCTATGGAGATATTTCCAAAAATTAGGAAGCCCTAGTTCCCACAGCTGCATAGTGTCTTCTTCTCAGGTTAGCTCTGATACCATGTTAGATTTTTAACATTTAAGCTATAATTATATTAGGATATTTAACTGAGAGAATAAAAAGCACATCAATCAAACACAAGAGACAATGAACACAGTGTTTTTCCTTGGGGAAACCATAAATGGAGAAAACCCCACAACTTCCTCAGAGATAGAATCAACACCAAAAGTAAAACCCCAAAATAGTAAGATGATCTCTTGACAATAGTACCCTCTTTCTTTCTAGCCACAACAACTTCTTCTCCCTCAACTATGCACTGCAACTGAGTGTGAGTGAGTTTGTGAGAAATAGAGAGGCTCACTCTCTATTTATACTAATTCCTGACTTGACCATAACTCACTAGGGACGACTTCAGTAGGAGAGTCTAATAACCCTAGGGCCCCACAACTGTGGGGACTTTAACCCTTGATCAATAAGAGGGTTACCCACAATGACTTGACATGACTTGTTTACATTATAGAAACCCCTGATTGGAACATCGAGGCATGACATGACTCAATTACATTACAAACACTTCCCGGAATAAACATCGGGGTACAATACATAATATATACAAGTGAATACATTCTGAAGTTACAATTACATCAACAGTTGACGATCAGTTCTTCTGCATAAATAAGCAATTTCGATCCATAACTGGTTGGCCATGGTGCATTGGTCCAGGAGATGTTCCATGGTTTCCTCATGTTCTTTGTAAAGAGGAGACTATGAAAAAAAGACACAAGGCTCTCTCCATGCAAAAAAAGAAACGAAAAGAAAAAGATCACTTTTATGGGCTTGGCCTTGACCCTCTAAAAGTCTTATCAAAGAAAGAATTTGAGAGAGTACTGTTGTTCAAGACAATGCACCATTGTAACCTAGGGTCTCTGGGGTTACCAACTTACTAAGAAACTTGTAGACAATTAGTTTATGTAGAAAATGAAATAGGAATAGGAAAGAGGCTTAGCATACCCGGTTTATGACGGTTGATCCAAGCTTGATCTTCTCCTCTTTCAGTCTCTTCCAAAGATTATAGGGCTTCTCCAATTCTCCTGCAATGAAAAAATTCTTCCAGTAATATCTTGTATATATATATATATAAATGGTTAATGAGATGCACATTCATAATAAAATAATCAAAACAATTCATTATTCATCATATACAAGAATGCAACAACACAAAGATTGGAAGAAGAACTTTCTTTATAAATAAACAGAGAATGGTGAGATTACAACCCATCTTATGAAACAAGGACTCCTCTTCAAATTGAGGACACTGAGTTCTACTTCTCCAAGATGTCTGAAGGCATACCACCAACATAAATTTTCTCTTCTTAGAATGATTGATTAGCCCCATCCCATGGCCTCTATTTATACATGAGGAAATAGAGTGGTTTCGAAGGCTAGGATGGTTGAGACAATTGAGATAGTTATGGATTAAGGTTCAATTGATCTCGACTAATCATGATTTATATTTTTTAACATTGAATTAAGGTACATGCGAGTATGCATATAGGAAAGGTGCATATGAAACACTCCTTGATTTAAGGAAAGTCGTGTTTTCAAGGTACATGCGGGTTGCAATGAAAATAGTTGTGTATGACACGCTGGTTGCAATGAAAATAGTCAAGTGTGCATCCCTAATATACAAATGAAAATGTATTAAGCTGGTCAGGAGTTTAGGTATCAATGGTCATGCACATCTATAATGTTTTGGATTACTTCAATCCTATTTGTCCTTTTCTGTCCTGACATATTGGATGTCAGTACTCGGACGGAGAAGTTCCATTTTGGTTGATAACAGATGCGCCCTAATGTTTGAGGTCAAAGGGAAGAAATGGCTGAAATACATTACAATATTTTACTCTTAGAGAACTCAAGTTTCCAAATCAATAGAGGAAGTACCTGAAAAAAATACATATCAATGTCATATACAAAATCATATCTTGGGATTCCATGTTCAATATAAAGGAACACTAGACCCTTTACAATATTTGAGTACATCATGTGATACAGGTACAAGACCATGTATATTACAAAAGGTGGATTGAAGCCACAATATACTATGATGAGTATTCAAAATCTGAAAGCTGTGTAACTGAAAATAACACGATATTACGCAACTTAGGTTATAGATGTGAACCTAAGGTATTCATCGAAATACAAAGGAACCAGTACAATCCTTACCATGTGAATAGATGTGTTGAATTCGAACATGGGAAGAACTCAATAGAATGTTAGATAATAAGTTAAACTAAAAACTGAAGCAAAGGAGTTCACCAGTAATGATAGTGAATCCTAAGTTACCATCGTCAAAGATCTAGGTCCTTGTCTTCAGGAAGTACTGATGAGAAACCACAATGTGATGAGGAAGGAAATCAATCCTCCAATAGGTCACAAGAGTGACTAGGAACTAGACATAAGTAATAATCAGATAGGATAATGATGGAATCAGGATAATAATCAGATGAATGGATATATTCATGAACAATGAGCACAACACAGAGATGACCCAAGGAATATTTTAACTTGCAAATATGAAAACTAGACTTATCTTTCATGGAGGAGATATGATCAGATTCCCCTTGTATACAGGACAAGTGGAGGTGTAAGAAACTCAAAGTAATAGCTGAGTTGAAAGTGTAAACTAAGACATGGGTATCAAAAAGTTTAGAGAGTGCTATGTTCAAGGATGACATGTCACCACTGTTTATAACCCAAAGAGAGTACTTCTTCATTATCTTTCCTGTTAAATTTTAACAAGTCCAGGAAACTCAACTCAGGTCTCTCTTCATTTTTGACAAGCTTGAAGAGGGGAGAGAATAATTCTTGATAATGCTACTTATTCGTGAATTTTACTAGCCCAAAATAATACATGCTCACTGGTGTTTTCATATTTTGAGAGTCTGAAAAACTCCGAAGAAGTCTCTACGGGGGTGTTTTTTCGTACAATTTAGTCTCCTGAGGCCAAAAAAGTATAAAACAATCCACAGAAGAACTCTCTTAGCTTCTGAAGAAGTAAGGTGCACCTTTTTCATACTTAGTCTGGAAGGTCCAAAAAAAGTTAAATTATCACCTACCCAACACCCCTTCAAAAGCATCATATAGCCTAAGTTTTACGAGTGTGAAGGAAGGCAAGATCACTCAGAAAGATCCATTTGAATATGAGAAATGGGGCTTACAACAGTAAAATTGATGCTTTGTTCTTTAGGGTTTAATGAGCATGACAAAGAAATAAAGTATGCTCTAAATCTTTTTTATGTTTAGGTCTAGAGCACGAAAAAGAGAAAACTAAGCTCATAGATGGGGTTCCTTTTCTGTAAATTTAGTCTCTTAGGTCCGAAAAAGTGATAAACCTATGCCTGAGAATACTCTTCTCAGTTTTGAAGAAAAGAGAGTGTTCCTTTTTTGTATTATTCCACATGGTCCAAAAAAGCGATAACCTACCACAAATGTGGATTCCCATTAACATTTTCTTAATGATCCTGAATGAACAGTTTTTCATGGCAGTTAAGTCTGTTTTGAGGAGTCACACCTGAGCCTAAAGAAAATCTATAAGGGCAGAGAGCCTTATAAATGGAGAGCTTGTAACAAGAATACCAATAATGAGGCTCAATTTGTCATGAAAAATAGCTAATAAGGCTCCCCAAAACCTATGACAAATGTGGCATGAGTACCAAAAGACAACAAAGTGATCTAAACTAGGGTACTCGTGGAAAGGAGGCCCTATCCACGAAAGAAAAATGATGTAGACGAGGTAAAAATGGTTAAACACCATATTCCGTGGCCAAAGAGGTAATCCTAGGGTTAAAAACATATAAGGTATAGATGCATAACAACATATGAAAGACCCAAATCCTACCCTATATGAGTGGATAACAACTTTTGAAAGACATCGAACCCATTGCATTAGGAAAAAGGACATGGTATTAGTTCAATTATAAAAATAATTTTCAAACTATAGGCTAGAAACCCAAAAATTGAAATTTTTTCTATATATAGTTCAAAAATAAAATTAAAACATACCATTTGACATTTTTACCCAATTTGGCAATATTTCACCTCTGTGTTGGATTTCTCACTAAGGAAAAACCAGTGGACGATCTCAAATTCCGCAAGTGTCATGTTAGCTAGATTTCCCTTGTCTTTCATTCCAATCATCCTAAAATTCAATTTTATGCAATATTTTAATGTTTTGGGCCTGCCCTAGAGAGGTTACATGGTACAAGCGTGTAGGTGACTTATACAGTCGCATACATGCATTGTACACGCGACCTGTCTAAAAGACAGCCACTTGTACTGCATAACATAGAAAATTTTATGTTATGGCAAAAAATAAAAGAATTTGATGGATTCTAATAATTAATGGTGGTCAATTGGGCAGGTTCAATCATTGTTTTAGAATGGAGGGAACAAGAACATGAGGATATGGACCGATATTCCCTCCACAATGCCCCCATTGTGCATGCACTATGGCAAAGTGGGCTACTAAAGTTCTTCTGCACTTCTCCAATGCGGGCCAATGTCCGCTTGCTTGAACATTTGATTAGCTATTGGGATTATGACCTTGGAGCTTTTGATCTTCAAGGTGAGATCTTGGAGATAGATGTAGAAGACATGTATTTCATCACGGGGTTGTCTCTTAGGGGTATTCCTGTGAACCTCAAAGGTACTGACAGGGGTGGTGACCCCATGAGTGTCCAAGACTATGTGGACACCTGCTGCATGCCAGGGAGTCAAAAAAAGGGATCATGCATCCCAATTGTTCATATCACCAACTTACCACTATAGGTAGTGGTAAGTACAATAGTGTGGGTTGCAAGATCTTCGTCATTACATCTCACCACTTGGACCCAAATGAGAGTGGCAGTGGAGTGTTTACATGGAACTGTGTTTGATTGGTGTTCAAGCATGATCCCGATCATGAGGAAGCAACTCTTTGACTGTAAGAGAGGATGCCACAAGAATTTTGGTTATTCTAGTATATTGGTAGCATTCTTATTTGAGAGAGTGCCCACTATCATCCCTACGGTACCACTTCCATCTTTCTCTCCTCACCATCCTAGACTGACTAGGTGGGGAGAAGTATTCCTTCACAAAGGTGGTGGAGGATCAGTCCAGGGTGTATATGATGATTACTTATACATGTGGTGGGGATGACAATTACCATCACTTGAGAAAATTCCTTACTCAATTTTAGATTTTTGAGGAGACAATTATCTCGTCCTCCCACCAGGAGTCATGTGGGGAGAGCTAGGTATTTTACTTTTTATGTTTCTAAAATTTTATGAATTTTTATCATAAATTTATATATATGTATAAGAGTTTTTAATCCATTTTAATGTTGTTAAAATGCATATGTTGGACCTATATGCCCCGATGGGCACCCCAGGATGCATGTGCAGCCTGTACCAGGTGGAGACTAGGGTTTACTGAGAGTACTCAAGGGAAAGCTATCTAGGCTGACCCAAAGAGTTCTCACTATATGGATTGAGCAAATTCCTACTTTTATGTAAGAATTTGTAGTAGGAATTCCACCTATCTAGAATCGCCTGACTATATGGATACTGAGAGTACTCAAGGGAAAGTTATCCAGGCTGACCCAAAGAGTTCTGACTATATGGATTGATCAAATTCCTACTTTTATTTAAGAATTTGTAGTAGGAATTCCACCTATCTGGAATCGCCTCATGAGGAGGATAGCCAGGGTCGTTCTAGTTTACATAGAAGCCGAAGATGCGCTGCAGATGAAGAGGCTGATGACAATGATGATGCTGGTGATGCAAGTGATCATGCCTAGATCTATAGGAATTTTATGGATTGCGATCCAAATTTTTTGTATATTTATACAGTTGTGAATGGATCTTAGGATCAAAAATCAACTTATCTATGGATAAATTTTTACATATATATATATATTTTTTGTGGTTATTTACATGTGTTCCAAATGTATCTGTTGTGTATATTTTACAAAATGCGTGTTAAATGCCAATATAGAATATAGTTTGCATATGCATCAGTTAATGTATTTTCATTACGTGGAATGTGATTAAATGAAATATAATAGAAATTTATTTCAAGTAATATAACCTGCAAAAAATGACGTAACAAGGTAGGGTTTCACACCTGATAAGCTCCATTGAGCTGGGAAGCCACCAGTTGAGAGTCAAGTATGACTTCCAACTGGGTAATGCCACGTGACAAGGAATCCCATAAAAACTCAATAAAAATCTTGTACTCGGCCACATTATTGGTAGCAAGACCTAGGCATGCACCTCTAGAGGAAACTAGCTGTCCTAAGGGTGAATATATGACCCATGCAGCTAAAGCCAAGTTAGAAGTATGATGAATAGCACCATCCAAAAAACCTATGAACCACTCAGATGACATCTGTAACAATCACTAGATGGTATAAGAACACTAACCAGCTAACTATTGTACATAAAATTACATACAAGAAAAAGCACAGAGCCTAAGCATAGTACTTCTTCAGGTAGAGCCCATTTCTAAGTTCAAGCAGCTTATTTCCATCAAAATCAGTTAACTCATATGCCCCTTTTTTCAAGACCTTCAACATGATGTAGGGTCCTAACCACATGGACTTTAAATTTCCTGCCCCCAGGGGTTCTTTGTCATGATCCAAGAGCAAGACAAGCTCCCCTTTAGAGAAAATTCTAGGCTCGACCAATTTATCATATTGGTTTTTAACCCTATTCTTATGAGCTTCATTTGTTGTTAATGCATCTCTGTGTCATTCATCTAGATTTTTGAAGTGTAGCAAACATTCTTCTAATTCAGTCGTGTCAGGGAGTACATGAATGGAAATTTCAAGTGATGGAATTTCACACTCAACTGGAGTGACTACTTCCACCCGTGAACGAGTTGGAAAGGGGAAAACCCCATGGAAGTATTAACATTAGTCCGATATGCCAGAAAAGTAGGATACATCATAATGTGCCAATTTGATCAGGTTGTGTTAATTGTACGCTTAAGAATGGTCTTCAAGGTCTTATTGACTGCCTCGACTTGACCATTTGCTTGCGGGTAGAAGGAATATGAGTGATCTTGCTTGGACCCTATAATAGTAGCCAATTCGATCATCATGCTATTCTGGAAATGACTGCCATGGTTAGTGAAAATATCCTTTGGAATTCTAAAATGAGTAATGATCTGGTTGAATACAAAAAATATGCACTTCTTCGTCAGCTCTCAAGGTAGGAATTGCCTCTACCCACTTGGTGAAGTAATCAACAGTGACAATGATATATTTGTTCCCCCTAGCCAAAAATGGGTTGCATGTCATGCAATACACCCCCCACTTAGTGAAGGGGCCCATCGTGATGATGGGAAAAAAAGGAATAGGATGTGACCGCATTTTCCTAGTGTAGAGTTGACATGGATGACAATGCTTCACAGACTCCACACAATCCTTGAAGATCGTGGGCCAGAAATAACCAACACGTAAAATATTTTGGGCCATTCCTAACCCAGATAAATGACCCCCGTATACTCCGTTATGGGAATCATTTAGGACATTCTCGACCTCCTTGTGGGTAAGGCACCAATGCAAAACATATTCTATCCCTCTACGATAGAAAGTATCCCAAATGATAAGGTAGTTTTTTGCATGTACGCGCAGTTTACGTCACTCTTCCCTCAAGAAGGATGCAGGATACTTCAAAGTATGGAGCTATATAAGTATATCTCTGTACCAAGGATCATAGGTTGAAATCAGAAAAATATACTCATCTGGGAATGATTTTTCTTCAACCACTACATTCTCTTCCGTTGAAAATTCTGCAATAAGCTCTACAAAAACTAAGGACTTTTTATATTTGGAAGAGTAGAAATCCAAGTCAAACTCTTGGAGAATGACTATCCATTTATTGAATTTCTCCAAAATTATGCGTCGGGACAAAACATACTGAAAGGGATTAACATCTAACACTACTGTAGTGGTCCTCAATAGGATGTAGTGACATAACCTCTGCACAACATAAATGGTTGCTAAAGCCAACTTTTCTATGTGGGAGTATCAAAGTTCAGGACCATCCAATGCACGACTAAGGTAATAGACAACATGCTCTTGGAGTTTGTCATCTTCCTGGACGGATACTACCCCAATGGTTGATTTTGACACAGCCAGATACAATATAAAATCTCAAGAGTAATTCGGCGGGCATAACAAAGGAGCCAACAACAAATATTTCTTTAATGACTCGAAATAAAGTTGTGTGATTTCATCCCATACAAATGGAGTGTCCTGCTTCAATAGGCGCATGAAACCCTTAGTGATATTGGCATAGTTAACGATAAAACGTTGAAGGAAATTAGAATTTCCTTACAGGATTTGAAGTTTCCTGATAGAACGAGGAGGAGGCAGATTTACAATGGCCTCTACTTTCAAAGGATCCACCTGAATACCTTTATTTGATATTGTGAACCCGAGTAGTCGTCTCGACTCAATGCAGAAAACACATGTGTGGGGATTCAAGTGTATTTTTTAATGTCTACATCATTCAAATATTAAGAGAAGGTGATTTGGATGATCAATCCTCTTATAAGAATGAGCAATAAAATCATCTAGGTACGACTTGACAATGCTCTTAATATCATGGAGGGAAAAATTCACTGCCCGCTGAAAGGTAGCCCTTTCATTTTTCAATCCAAAGGGAATTTTTTTGTATGTGAAGGTGACCCATGGAAAAATAAAAGTCATTTTATGTTGGTCTTCCGGCTTGATTTGAATTTGATATTACCCAGAAAAACCATCCATAAACGAAAAAAATTCACTCCCCGCACAAGCATCAACGAGTTGATCTATAAAAGGTGTGGGGTAACTGTCCTTGGGACATGCCTTGTTCAAATCATGAAAGTATGTACATACACATATCGTCCCTTGCTTCTTATTAACGAGAATAGGATTGGAACCCATTCCATCAAAGCAATCGAGTAGATCAACCTAGCTTTCAACAATTTTTCCACTTTAGCCTTAACGGCTGCCGCATTACGCGGGTTAACAGGTCTAAGCTTTTGTCGAATCGATTTGGCATTAGGATAGGTTCATATTTCATGTTCAATGATCGATGGATCAATTCTTGGAATCTCCTCATATGACTAGGAAAACACGTCATGAACATGGTATTTTTTAAGGATTCTAATATTATACTTAAGTATAGTATTCTAGGCGATTGTTTTGGATTGAAAAAAAACAGGTTTATAGAAGGTAGGCAAATATTAAATATGAAACATAAAATTAACACTAAAATGTGTAAATTTTGGTGAATATTATGATAAAAAACACATTTAATGTAAATATAGCCGATATTAGACACTAAATAGCGAATTTATTTTTTGAAAAAAACCCAAAAAATAGCCAATTGGCGAAATTTCACCCCTAAAAATTATCCTGGTCGTGAAACTACTTAAATAAGTCAGTATAGATAGCAATATCCTACATAGAGCAATTTGCACTGATATGTACATTTTTTACAATGTCAAGGTTTGCAGAGATGTTGATAGGAATGGTAACATAAATATTTTCCATATTCCCATCGACAAAAATTCCCTCCCTTGGCAAGGGATTAATCGATAGATCTACATCATCTGACAGTCTCACATGGAATTCCCAGTTTTCAATTCTACTTAGATCTAGAAGGAAGTAGGATCTATGTTGAAGATCTTCACAGATCTTGTCTCTCCCACTCATGGCTTCCAAAATGGCTTCATCCAAAGGCAAAACCATGTCCTTGTAGTCATTTGAATATAAAGAGTTCTCTGCCCAAGCATGCAGGTAAGCTTCCACCGACTCCTCTAACACTGTAGAAGGAGTTGAGATGGGATCAATAGTGGTTTTAACGATGTCTTGGTAAGCCACTTCAACTATAGATAAGGGAACCTGAGGTTCATGACAGGTAGGAAGGACCCAATGATTAGTTCTATCGACAACCGTCGTGATAAACTTACCCACACTCGTAGAACCTAGATAATTTATCGGGCTTGGGATATCAAATGTACCCATTAATGATGAATACATTCTAGCACCTAATCTCTCTATAGACAGTTTGACCTGATCAACCAAAGGTACAGTGGAATCATTCATTTCCAAATAGCCCCTTTAAGCGAAATTGAGTTGGTCAACAGTAACCGACTTGCCTTCATGTGGAAAAATCACTACTCGAAGAACAACCTGAGGCAATTGTGCACATAGCGTAAGTCCAGCTTCTCCCCAGAAGCAAGTTATAGTCCAATGGAGCACCAATCACCTCCACTTCAATAGACACTCCTTTCCCTGCCAAGTTAATCTCAAAAGCTGGTAGGATACCATGCGGGCGGAAAGAACTCTAGTCGAAAGTAGTAAGCAAGGTGTTCGACGGAACTAGTTTCGAGGAACCTAAAGCTTTCCAGCAAGAAAGAGACATAACACATGTGGAAGAAACCTCATCAACAAATGTACGCCCAATGGTCTTGCTATCATGACCCCATTTTTGGCGACACCTTCACCATGCCCAAAATATACCTTGGGCACCCAAGTGGGCACGTTGGATCCGGTAGAGAGGCTTGACAATTGTTAACTTGGCTAAGTGGCAGGATGGTGTGGGGTGTGCGGACCAAGAGAGGGTATGTACCCACAAGAGAAGCCCACATCTAGAAAGTGCAGCACCTTTGGCACATTTGGGGGTTGGCAGCACACTTGGACCCAAAGCGGACGTTGGAAGAAGGCACCCTAGGAGTGCGGGTAAATGACACCTAGTGATGCAGTACGATGTGCGGACAGATGGGAAGGAAAACCAAGCGTACATAGAAGGTGGGCATGACACCACCTTACGGAAGACTTCAAGGCATGCTCAGGGGGATGTTTGGTTGGGTGCGCCCAATGCCCAACCAAAGAAGCCACCAAGTAAGTGCGTAGAATAGGGGAAGTCAACCAAGAGAAAGAGTGCATCGTGTGGACCTTGAGCAAGTGGTTCACTTAGCGAGGGGGCGTGCCCACCTTTTGAGGAGACTCCTACTCAAGAGGTGCCTATATATTGGCAAAGGAATTTTTCATTTAAAGGAAGTAATCAAGTTGGAAGATCCATAATTGAGGGAAAACAAGGAGCAAAACCATAATAGTCAAAGAAGTTGCGGCATGAAGCAAGGAGGAGAAATTCGTTGTTGATGTGTTTTCGGTCTTTTCTGTTTTGTGTGCACTTCATTTTTGTGTGTGTTGAGTTGCATTTGATGCCAACAC
This sequence comes from Pseudotsuga menziesii, assembly GCA_001517045.1. Lineage (NCBI taxonomy): Eukaryota > Viridiplantae > Streptophyta > Pinopsida > Pinales > Pinaceae > Pseudotsuga > Pseudotsuga menziesii. The sequence continues at coordinate 250,690 of LPNX010142873.1, read as the reverse complement.
TGCATTTTTTTGTATCTTTTTTTTATGTGCATTGTATCCTTGGTGGTTTGCACTGGGAGTATTAGTTGCATTAACAATGCTCCCTCATTTTAATACAAAGATTTCGGGGGTTATGCGTTGAGGCAACCCCACCTTTATATATGTTGTGCATTTTTCTTCTATGTTGGCTTAAGTAAATGTATTGAAAGATAAACTAGAATAATGGCTACGTATGAAATGTTCTAAGTTTTAAAATCAAATCACTTCCACATAATCGGTTAAGGCCTAGAAAGCACTCAGGTTGGTCACGCCACTGATTTGCACCAGCCAATGCCGCATGTCACAACAGACCCTAGATAAAGGTGGCATGTGTTGTGGCCGTGACAGGTGGTATTAGAACTTGGGTGCTCCACAGATGGACATGTGCTACAGTGCAAGCACTCCATAGTCGGTTGCACCACAGGAGAAGGAGCTCCACAGTAAGAGCACTCCCACAGAGAAGCAGATGTGCGTGCACCAGAAGGTTTCCGCAAGAAGGTGTCTCGCACTCCACAGAAAGGTGTCGCACGTTCCATAGGAAGGTGTCATGCACTCTGCAGAAAGGTGTCACACACTTAGAAATGTGTGCTCCAACAATTGATGTGCGCGCTTAGAAACACATGCTCTAGTAGCAGAAATACGCTCCCTCAAATAGATAGGAGGTGCATGCGCTCATGTGACCGCAGTTGCACGAGCAAGTGCACTCTGGAAAAAAAGTGAAGAGTGCCCATTTTTGAAGGTGCACTCAGAAAAATGGAACTGTGGGAGGCAAGGTGTGTTCTGCAGGTGCAGACGACACGTAGAAGCACGCTAAGTCAGAAAATTTGAAGTGTTCCATTTTTGAAGGTGCACTCAGGTGAACAAAACCGCATGAGGATAAGGTGTGTTCCACAGGAAACGAAGACGTGCGCTTTGGTACAATGTGAACTCCGAAAGAAGTCTGTTTGGAAAACACATGTTTCGACAAAATGGTTAAGTGCACCAAGTGAAGGTGCTTCGGTTGAAGAAGGTGTGCATAGGATAAGGGCGTGCTCCGTAGGAAGAAGACGTACGGTGGCAGTGTGTTAAAAGAAGGAATGGGTGAAAGACATATGCTTTAGCAGAGTTGATGGGAACTTGATCGGTTTTTCAGTTAAGTGTTCCACCTTTGTGAAGATGTCATTGAGTGCTTCACACTCTCAAGCGGGTGGCTTGGCTAGTTGTGAGAGTGATGTTGGAAAGCTCTAAGGAAAATGAACAACTGGAGAAAACGTGAGTTCGCAAGAGAACGTGCGCACCAGAGAGAAGATATTTGTGGTGCGCTCAAGGAGTGAGTGTCCCTTGGCAGCGTTCAGGTTGGATGCATTTTGGCAGAGAATATTTTGGAAGCATTGACAACGTGCGCTCCACAGGAGCGCTCAGAAACAAGTGTTTCCACAGAACAGTGCACTCAGGAGTAGCGGCCTCAGAAAGGTACACGTTCGCAGAGGTGCGTCAGGTAGTTTGGCTTGGTGCAGTTGGCTAAGAAGAGCATTTTGGAAAAATTCTTCAGCAATTGAGCAATGGTGCATACTTGAGGAGAAGTGTGACTGCAAAGAAGTGTGCTTGGATAGGTTTTTGTTCAAGTACGGTAGTATTGAAGTGCACTGTTTGAAGTGAGTTTTCACCCATCGAAAGGTTCATTTGGTTAAGTCTTGGAAAATGGAAGAGGCATCAGGAAAAGGTGTTCTCAGGTGTGTTTTGCAGAACGACAATTTGGTTAAGTATTGGTTCGCTTAGAGGGTGCTAAGTGTCCCATGGCGAAACAAAGGTTGCTAGGAAATTGGTGGCCAAGTGAGTAGAAAAAGCTCAAGTGTGGTGCAAGTTGCGGCATCGCACAGACTTTGTGGTAGCAAGGTTGAAACAGAGATGGCTGGAATGAGTCTAGTAGAGGCGTTGGATGAAATGTCCAAGTGTTTGTGGCAAATTGATGCTTTGCTGCAGACGATGTTCCAGGATTTAGATGAAGGCGAAGTGAAGTGTGTTGCGGTGGAAAATGCAGACTTTACGCACGGTTTGATAAGCTGAGTAGTTGCAGTGGTACCTTGCGATGAGATTGGAAGGTTTCCAAGCATGATCATAGCAAAGGTTTGGGATGGATACTTGGTGTGGAAAGTTTAGAAGTTGGTTATGATGGAGAGTTTGGTGAGTTGGGTTGAGAAGAAAAACTCGGTCAGCTTTCGGAGAAGGCACTCTTCAGCAGCAAACTCAGCAGCTTGATGACCAAGGTGACCAAGGCTAGCTTAGTCTTGGAAACAAGTAGAAAAATAGAGGTGATGCTCGATGGTGGTTTTGGTCGATGTGGATTCTACTCAAGAAGATAGAAGAAGCGATGGATTGCGGTGAACATGCATCCAAGGGAGTTGTGAGCCTGCACGACGAGATGTCTTTGGCAGAATTACGAAAATCAACATTGGCTGAAGTCTTAGAGTTGGTGATGGTTGTAGGCATGATTTTGCTGAGTCCTCAAGGAAACAAGGTTTAGTAGAGAATGGATGTTGGAACAACAAGCTTGCAGATCCAAGAAACGGATGACAACAAGACTTGGAAACTATTTGATGGGGAGTTACATGGATGGGTTTTGTGGGAAGCCTTAGCAGGTTTTGAGAAGGCATTGAGTCTTTCTCTTGGCATGTTGACATGTGATGTATGGTGGCATCACTTTGGTTTTGACCTAGGCATATGAGGAGACGGTCGTGTTGGCTCGCTGCCCTTGACAAAGGAAATGAGACCAAAGGAACCTTGCGGAAGGTGGCCTCAGACAGTTAATAGTCAAATGGTGTGGATACATTCAGCCAAGGGTACTTCAACAAATTGTCTACTTATATGGACAGTTCAATCGTGGTTATTACATGGATTGGCAAGTTGTGGAGTACACCGAAACGCAGTTCGTAGATGATGAAGATTGTTCCTTCGAGTTGGACAGAAATTTGGATTAGCGCCCCAACTTGTCTGGCTTTAGGGGCATGTAGCAGATGGAGGAATTGATGGATTGGCTAAGTATCGATGGTACTAGGTGGCAGGAACAACAACTAATGTTTGAGAGGATTTTAGACACTCTCAGTTGCGGTAGATGGTTGCAAATCGGTTTGGTCATGAGGTAGTGGTTGCAGCAGGTTCCTAGTTACTTGGGAATGTTGTCAAGATGATGACTATTTTGAGTGGGGGAGGCTGTCATGGCAGGACGACGTGGGGTGTGCAAACCAAGAGAGGGTGCGTACCCACAAGAGAAGCCTATGTTTGGAAAGCACGGCACCTTTGGCACATTCGGTGATTGGAATCACACTTGGACTCAAAGCAGACGTTGGAAGAAGGAACCTTAGGAACGCAGATAAATGACACCCGGTGATGGGGCACGACACATGGACAGAAAGGAAGGAGAACCAAGAGTCCATAGAAGTTGGGAATTACACCACGTTGTGGTAGACTACAAGGCATGTTGAGGGGGACGTTTGGTTGGGAGTGCCCAACAACCAACCAAAGAAGCCACCAGGTAAGTACGCAGAATATTGGAAGTCAACCAAGAGAAAGAGTGCGGTGTGTGGACCCTGAGCAAGTGGTTCACTTAGAGAGAGGGCATGCCCACCTTTTGGGGAGACTCCTACTCAAGAGGCGACTATATATTGGCAAAGGAATTTGTCATTCAAAGGAAGTAATCAATTTGGAAGATCCATGTTTGAGGGAAAACAAGGAGCAGAACCATAACATTCGAAGAAGTCACAGCATGAAGCAAGGAGGAGAAATTCATTGTTGATGCATTTTCGGTCTTTTCTATTTTGTGTGCACTTCACTATTGTGTGTGCTAAGTTGCAGATGACGCTAGCACTTCATTTTGTTGTATCTTCCATTTTTTTCCATTGTAGCCTTGGTGGTGCGCACTGGGAGTATTAGGTGCATTAACATCGCTCCCTCATTTTAATACAAATATTTCAGGGGCTCTGCATTGAGGAAACCCCACCTTTATATCTGTTGTGCATTTTTCTTCTGTGTTGGCTTAAGTAAACGTATTGACAGATAAACTGGAATAATGGTAAAGTATGAAATTTTGTAAGTGTTAAAATCAAATCGCTTATGCATAATCAGTTAAGGCATAGTCTGCTAGAATGCACTCAGGTTGGTCACACCACTAAGTTGTGCCAAGCAGTGTCGCACGTTGCAACATACCCTAGAGAAAGGTGGCGTGTGTTGTGGCCGTGACACTTACCCCCATGAATGACATATACTGACAAGGCCACATGATACGGTAGGCGCATATTAACATCTAATATATTGAATTCCCATCAAACTTAAAGAATCCATGCTGCTTGAAGCTGCTAAAAGGGAATCCTGCTGAGAGAGACAACTATGAAGCACTTCCAATGTGGACATCGCACAAGGGGTTTGGGACAAATATTTTACCACAGAGTAGTTAGAAGCATCCCTAGAATTTGGATTGTGAAATTCCTTTTTAAAGATACCTTTCTATATTTTGGGTATTGGATCAGTAGTTTTCTCGATTATGAGAGGGTTAGAGTTTTCACCAATAGATTTACCCTTCTCAGGAGCCTCTGTCTCATAATTTTTATTTCTCATCTGGAGCAAGGTACTAGATCGTACCATGTTGATATAATTGTTTTTAGGAGGGGCACCACGAGTTCCCCCAGCTATATTAGAAACATAAGCTACATTCTACCCTTGGGGAAATGGATCCTTCAGGACAGTCAGTTGTTGGTTATTAAGCAACTTATGAGCTTGGTCAATGAGAGGGTGTTGATGAGTTAATTGATCTCCCTGGCACAACTTACAGGGAAGTTTCACCTTCTTCTTATCCTTCTTTCCCCCATCAACATTATTTGTGGGTTTAGGCTTGTTATGATTTCCCTCACATTTTTTCCCTCTCTTCTTTTTCCCACTGGGATACTGATTTCCCTTTTGGGAGGATTGTGAAAAAACATTTTCATTTTGGGGTGAGGGGGAAACCTTTGTTTCCTTTGTTGTAGACTTATTGAAAGACAACTCATGGAGTTTCTTGGCCAATGACTCTACAATGGGAGAATTAACTGAACCAACCACGCCTTCGGCATGGGGTCCAGGCTTAGGTTTCTCAACACTATGGGTAGACGACGGTGCGTCATGTATGATTTCATATAATATCCCAGACTAAGTATATGTCAAATCCATCTATTGGGCCCTAAGGATGGCCTCTTCTTCAATGGTCACCCCCGAAGTGGATACATCCTTAGATATATAAGGAAATAAAGATTTAAGGAACCACTCTAACAAGAACTCGGGGGCCCATGGTGGCTTTTATAAGCCTCTTCTGTCATTTCCACTCTTGGATATGATTTGAGATGTGCGTGGCTTTGTATTTTTGAAAGGTAGACAATAATTTTGTGCCAACATCATACTGGACAGGAATATGGATGTGGTTTAGGAAAAAATTTCCTAATCCCCAAAACTATCAAACGTAGCAGAAGTCAATTCAATATACCACTTTGCTGCAACACCAGTTAAATCTCTTTGGAACATCCTCAATCAAATGGTGTCATCATTCAGTGAGTTGGAAGAGAACCATAAATGAAAAGTGGTGATATGGGCACCTAGATATTCACCAGTTTCCCTCACACTTGGGAATGTCCAAGGGTAACTTGCTTGGAACAGGTGGCCATGTGGCACTATGTTTCACCGAGTCATTCATCAACTTAGAAAAATATGGAAAATTTAATGTTTCCAAGAACTAAAGTTTAGGCCTAACCAGAGCCTGAAAAGCATGATTTTGGGAAGTAAAAGGACCTACCCCCTGGTTCCCAAATGTAAAGGTGGAGTTGCCCCTAGCCGCTAGTTGTGAAGTATTTGGACTAATTTGAAACATATTACACCCATAAGCCAGTGGATTATTAATGTATGGTGCAGTATAAGTGGTTTGAGCCCCTCTAGAAGAAACTGGAGTCTGAAAGACTGGAACGGGTATCCCTTTGATAATAAATGAAAAGGGAGAGCTCGTAAACGGGTTTGAAACTGGGGTCTGGAAACCTCTGCCAAAATATTTCATGTTTCCAAACTGCATCCCCACATATGTGGGTGTAGGGCCTACATAAGGAGTAGATGGGGGAATGCCCCCCCATTCCACGGGAATCCTTGGACAAATGAAGAGGATCCACTAGGTCCACTCTGAGTAGTGTGCATGAAAGAGGGGGAAGCGAAAGGAGCATTGGGGATCCCAGTGACCACCCCACTAGAAAAATATACTGCATGGGAGGGAGGTGATGGTTGGACCACTCAACTACTTGGTGATAAAGGTGTAGTAGATGCACCAGGTCTAGGAGTACCAACCGGGGGAGGTGGCACTCCTCCAGCCAACATGGCTGAAGTGGGGGTAGAAATACCCTCTCCAGAGTTAGCCATAACTTTTCTCATGGGAACACCAATCACATGTGAATTAAAAGGGAGAACTTGTACGGTCACATGATTGTTTAAGTCAGTAAGAGGGGGGTTAAATTTCCTTGCAAACTTGTTAGCCTGCAAGTATTCAATCTCTACTATGGTTTTATCAACTTGATTAGTCCAAAGTTCTGGTTCACCTGGAACTTCGGTTACTCCTACCAGTTCAAAATAACCATCAGTATCTAATATCTGCCTTTGAGGGGGCATTGGAGGCTCCACTGTAATAGCTAGAGGAATTTTTTGCAACCTTCTTGACCTTCTAATAGGTTGGTCCTCCTAGGCTAAAATATTGACTCTTCACACACCTAAAGTCCAACTAAATATAAGCAAACCACACAACACTCACTAAAAAATTTCCTAAAGCCAAACAGACAAATGGGTATAAGATATGCCTTCTAGAAGAAAGCTGAAAGATGGTTACTTGGCGTCCCTGTAGATGCTCTTAGGCACAAGCATAGGAATCACCCAATCGCCCTCCCACACATTCTACTAGGGTTACCTTCCAAGCCCGTCCAAGGTATCCTTTCAGTATACCTGTGTATGAACCCTAATGTGAAAGAGGCTAAAGGCTACCACAACTACAATGAGAGTCTGGGGGACAGTCGCAAGCCCGATTCGTGCGCATGGGTAGTGTAGCGAATTCTGAAACCCTTTCAACACCAACACCGCATGGGGCCCAAGAGGTGGCATTGACAAAAGTCCCCAGATGTTTAAAATACAAGTAATTGAAGGGTTATCTCCTTAGTCCAGGTCCCCATGTGGCCTCATGCTTAAGTCTTGTGTGAGGGGATCTTGCCAGATACACTAAATATAGAGGAGGATTTACCTAGTGATTGGCCAGCTATGTCTGAATCAAATACTTGTGGAGAGTTAAACTCCATAATCCACAATTCTAGCCTAAGCTAGTTGGTGTATGAACCTAAAAAAGAAAAACTTACTAATAATTTTTAATTATGTCGTTCTTTTTAGTAGGTTGTTCTTAGTCAAAGGAAAATGGCGTGAAACTTTTTATGGTGTTGTAGACTCGATAAAAGAAATAAAAAATGGTGTATAAAAGTAAATTTTAAGAGCAAATTGCAACTACTAAGCCAATTTTTCTTTTCTTTTAAATGGAAGCTAATGAGCTTAAAACTAAGCATGAGAAACTTACAAGACTTTTTAAATTTTTTTGAAGTTTTCTTTAAAAAATAGTGAAAAGAAATACTACATGCAACCTAATGCAAAATATTTTTTCTTTTCTTTTCAAACAAATTCAAAATTTACAATGCATATGAATGAAAACTTGAGCAAATTTGACTAATCTAAGCATACAACAGTGAAATGGGGAAAAAAGGATCCCAAAGTAACCCACTTCAACTAAAAGGAAGAAACTGGAACAAACCCCGACTTGGAGGAACTAACAAACGCAAAAGGTCACTAGATCCACAAAAGAAAAGTGAAAGACTCAGACTACAAGAAGCAATATAGAGCAAAAAGCATTCAAAGGACTTGATCACTAACCTAGAACACAAGCACTCAAACTTACAAACCAAGTAGGAGGACCACCTACACTCACCAATGGAAGAAAACCAAACACAAAATCTCAAGAACTTGAAGAAATAAAGTAAACGATGTACAGTATAGACCTCAAACTCACAGAGTCATGTTAACAACAGAACCCTCTCAAGCAATCAAAAGGCCAAAAGATAGGGACAAGAAAACCCTAATGAATAAAAATATTGCTATAGGAAACACGCGATTTTCTATGTAGACAACCCGTGTATGAAACACGACTGTCTAGAAGGAAACCAACATGTACACAATGAAACACATGACTGTCTATGTAGACAAATCGCATGTGCTATCAATTTTTTTTCAAAGAAAAAAAAACTAGCAACAAGGTTTTGAACAAGCCAAATTGTAAATCAAAGGAAAAAAGACTAAACAAACCCAAAATAAAAAATAAGCAAAGGTTGGTAAGGGAACCTAAAGAATGGACCCACAAGAGACTGGAATCCCCAGTGGATTCGCTAGTTCTGTTATTCAGGACAATGCACCCTTGTAACCTAGGGTCTCTGGGGTTACCAACTTACTAAGACATTTACAGATAATCAACTTATGTAGAAAATGAAATAGGAATGGGAAGGAGGCTTAGCATACCCGGTTTATGATAGTTGATCCAAGCTTGATCTTTTCATCTTCCAGTCTCTTCCAAAGATTCCATGGCTTCTCCAATTCTCCTGCAAAGAACAAATTCTTCCAGCAATATCTTGTATATATATCAATGGTTAATGAGATGCAAATTCATAATAAAATAATCAAAACAATTCATTATTCATCATATACAAGAATACAACAACACAAATATTCGAAGAAATTTCTTTATTAATAAACAAATAATGGTGAGATTACAATCCAACTTCTAAAATGAGGACTCCTATGCAAACCGAGGACATTGAGTTATGCTGCTCCAAGATGTCTCAAGGCATACCACCAGCATAAATTCACTTCTTATAATGATTGATTATCCCCATCCCATGGCCTCTATTTATACATGAGGAAATAGAGTGGTTTCGAAGGTTAGGATGGTTGAGACAGTTGAGATAATTATAGATTAAGTTTCAACTGGTCTCAACTAATCATGATTTATATTTTTTAACATTGAATTAAGGTACACACAAGTATGTATATAGGAAAGGCGTGTATTCCACTCTCCTTTCTTTAAGGCAAGTTGTGTGTTCAAGGTAGACGCAGGTTGCAATGAAAATAAGCGCGTATGACATGCAGGTTGCAATGCAAATAATCGTGTGTGCATCCCTAATCTCCAAATGAAAATATATTTAGCTAGTCGGGAATTTATGTATCAATGGTCATGCACATCTATAATGTTTTGGCTTACCAGACAGAGAAGTGTCATTTTGGTTGATAACAAGTATTGTACTAGACTCTTCTCAATTTCTACGTTTCAACATTACAATTGAATTTGTTAAAGTTTCAAAAATTGACAAGTTATCTCCTTGGAGAGGAAATAAATTGCATCCTCTCCCTTTTATTTAAACATAATAAATTGTGTCAAAATCTCCCCTTTGATAAGAAACACACTTTCTCCAATAGTTAAAAAGAAGAAGGTCCTATCTTAAACTTAGTACAAGTTCAAATTAGAAAGAAAAAAATGGTTAAATAAATTGCAATTAAATAAACACATGGTGGCTATTCTCTCATACCTTGCATCTTTTCATGGCATAGAATCCATGAGGCCAAGTCTCTTCCCTTTATTTGTAATGAGCCCCAAGAACTTCTTGAATAAATAATTTAAAGTAGTGATTTGTCTTATCACTTGTTTCTAAGTATCTTCAAACAATTATTTCATTGAATATAGCACATCTTTATCATAAAATTGATGTCAATAAACCTGGAGTGAAATAATGCAAAATAATTATTCGCTCATACAAATATTACCAAAATATTTGGAATATTGAATACACCACAATAATATATAAATTGATTAGAGGATAAAGGATATGATAAAAGATGATTACAATGGTTGATAACCCGCCTATTAAATGGGGCTTGGGAATTGTGAATGAAAGGTCATGTCCTTTCATCTTAATTATGTTTATTATTAATTATTTAATTATTATATTTATTTTATGTTTGTTACATTGCCTTCCCCTTAAGGGAATATTTGTCCTCAAATATGTATTTGACATTAATGTCTGATTTATTTTAATCTATCGTCTCGAAATTCTTTCCCTTTTGTATTTGCAACATTTGAGGAGATGAGCCGATGTGAATTACGGATTCCCCAGGAGAATTGTCGCATCATATCTGATGTGATCCATCCTCGATCTATTTTTATTGGAGTGCTGAGATCTTTTTGTGAGAAAATTCATCTCAATTGTTGCTTAGTATGTCGATATTTTTGCATGTCCACATAAGTCTTCTGTGAATATTCATTTTGACCCTGTCGTTGGTCAAAATGACGATTATAATTAGGATGTCTATAAGGTGTAGGTGTTTTTTATTCTTCTTTCTTTTGGACTGCGGCGAGGACTGTCTTCACTTCCTTGATTTTATTTTTGGATGCATTTTCCTGGATTGTGCTTCTTGGTTCTCCCGTAGATTGTTTATGATTATGAATCTTTTCGATTCTTTCATCTTGCGATTTTTTTTCAATTTCTAACTCCTTGATCTGATTTTGTAGTTCCTGATTACAATTATTTAGACACTGGTTTTCTTCTTGCTTTTCCAGTATTTTTCCTTCGAGGTCTTCACCGGAGTGTTCTCTCTTGCTATTGTTTTTCAATTTTTTTATTTTTGTAATCAATGTTTTGTTATGATTTCTTAATCTGAAAAATTATTTAGAATTGTGGGATATTATTTTATTACTACTCTTTGCGATCTCCAGCTTGTGTTATTTTTTAGAGTCTCTATTTTGTTGTTGAAGAACTTTTATCTGTTGTCAATACTGGTCGCCCACTGATTCTTGATATGTTAATCTCTGTCGTATGTGCGTCAGTTCTTCATCTTCGTCGTTAGTGATTTTGTTCAAGCGTATTATTTTTGCTTTGCAATCACTTATTTCTTTATTTATATCTTGATTTTTTTTGTTTCTGATCGTCTTTTAATTTCTCAATTTGGACAGACAAATTTTCTATATGATTTTTCTGGTCGGAAATTTTTTGTTCCTTGTGCTCTTTTTGCATCTTATGTAATTTAATCAACATTTCCGATTTCGTATTTATGTCCTGTAACTCTTCATTGTCTCTCTGATAACACTTTATCTTGGCTTCTAATTTCTCTATTTGTATTCGCAAACCAGATTCCATGATCTCTGATTTCTTTAATGCTAGATGGCTTTCTATTTCTTGACGAGTCTTCCTTGGATTTTGTTTCTTTGACGATATATAGTCTTGACTTCTTGTATTCTTTTCTTTTTCAACAGTACATGTAATAATCTTCAATGTGGTTGTGGTTCTTCTTATAAAAGATATATGAGAAGATTTTTTTTTTCTAATTATTTTATATCAAATAATTGTAATTAATACAATTAAATAATAATTATTATTATTCACAATATATATATATATATATATATATATATATATGTATGTATGTATGTATGTATGTATGTATGTATGTATATGTATTTTTCTCTTTTGTGAGGACAAGTCTTATGGTAATAATAATAATATATACTATTATTATAAGGTTGGAAAAACTTTAATAAAACAATATTATATTATAGTAATAATAATATTATTATCGTAATATTTTTGTTTTTATTAATTTGTTTTTTTGTTTTGGTTTTGCAGGGCTTAATGGGGCGGCAAAAGTTGGAATGAAGGGTTGACATGGGAGGAGTTAGGGAGCAGAAGAGGAGGGGGATGTGTGAACCAGCGTGGAGCTGCGAAAGAGGGAGAGGAAGTGGTAGCGCACGGGGGGTGGAGGCAGAGGAGAAACGGGCACGAGAAGGAGCATGGAGGTACGACGAGGTGTGGTAGGAGGTGGTGAAGGGTGGTCAGTGGTCGATGTGGAGGTGGGTGGATGCATAGGGATGGGAGGACATGTAGGGATGGGGGAGAGCGCAAGGAGGGAGGATGGAGTGGTGGAGGTTGAGCAACGCCTAGGAGATGGTGGAGCTAGTGTGGAAGATGGAGTGCAGGCAGATGGTGGGCGTGAAGGATAGAAGATGGGGAAGTAGAAGGATGGAGCACAGGAAGATGGTGGGTGAAAGAAGAGGTTACAGAGCGTGGAATGACAAGGATGAAGGAAAAGGGTGGTGGCGGTAATTTGATATATATATATATATATATATATATTAATAAAGAATTTTTCCTTTTTTTTTTAGAAGGGAAGAAAAAAGGTCAAAGACCTGCAACTCAGGGAAACCATGATTTTTTTAGATAAGGTCTAAATTTGTTGACCATCGGCTAGATCAAGCAACGAGCGCTCTGATACCACATGGAGCAAAATAATGCGAAATAATTATTCTTTCATACAAAGATTACCAAAATATTTGGAATATTGAATACACCATAATAATATATAAATTGATGATAGGATAAAGGATATGAT
>LPNX010142873.1:151876-238026 GCA_001517045.1 Pseudotsuga menziesii | reverse complement strand
ACACTTGAGAAAAGTAGGAGGAAGCTCAACAACTAGGGTTAGATTGGTTGACCCAAGATCCCTAAATCTTCGACCATGGAAATTTTAGGGGTTAAATTTCTTAAATTTCTCCTATGGATGAAATTAAGGGGTCCTAAATGTTGATTGGGTGAATATTTTACATGGTAGTAAGTTTAAAAAAAAAAAATTAACCCCATATTTATTCTTAAAAAAATAAGTCTATAACTATTAACCCATGGGTTTTTAGGAGAGAGAGGGCTTGAAAATGGTTTTTGTGCTTGGTTTTTATAAGAGAGAGGCTTGAAAATGGGGGTTTCCCATGGTTTTTAGAAGAGAGGGGCTTGAAAATGGTTTTCACCATATCAGTTTAGAGTTGAGAATTCCATTCACCCTAATTTTAAGGACTGAATATCTTTTATTACTAGATTTCCCAAATTTGTTTAACTAATTGTAATCTTAAAATATTATTTGTTCCTTGGATTTAATATAAATTATTGTTTCATTTGCAAAATTTTCAAATAATTATGAGTAAATTGCTAATGAAAATAAATCTTTTATTTTTTGAAATGGGATTTATTTGTAAATATGTAAACAAAAGGTTAAAGAAATATTTGTTTTCCATTTTTACTGCAATCTAATGCCTTGTTTGAATTTTAGTTGCAATTTTTGTTGGGATTTTCTCCAACCTTAAGGAAATTTTGTTTGTTTGGTGAGGAAACTGCACTGCTTAGGTATTTTGTTGGACCTTGCAAAGTAACATTATTTCCAATTCCTTTATAATTAATAAAATCTATGGCATGACTACACTCAATATCAAATTGTTTTGAAGAAGTGTTGTCTCTATAAAGTTAATGATCATGCAAAACATTCTTTTGACCACCTCAACCCCACAAATATACATTGTTAAAAGCCATGAACAACTATGTTTTCATATCTAGCTTTGGTTATCATATACCAATCTATCTTATTAAATGCATCCAATGCAATGTTGAGATTCCCTACACCTCACAATATATGAGTGTGTATACATATATCTATAAATATTGATAGAGTATCAATAATACAACAATATAAAATTTATGTACATTTTATCAAAAATATTTGAATGTAGAATACGTTGGTGGCTGCAACATTTATCTGTATTATCTGTAAAACATTTATTATATAATTATCCAAAAAGAATAGCTACTAGGCATATTTGTGCCCGCACCATACTTAAAAAAATAATTAGTTTTATTTGTGTTTTTTTATCAACACAATCACTTTCATAAAATCTTCCAAATGAATGTTTCTTTTCCCATGCAATGATGATCTATTTTCAAATTTCAAATTTTACAAATATAATATAAATACATGTGTAAAATATTGATATTTGTGTTTTTTTATCAACACAATCACTTTCATAAAATCTTCCAAATGAATGTTTCTTTTCCCATGCAATGATGATCTATTTTCAAATTTTAAATTTTACAAATATAATATAAATACATGTGTAAAATATTGATAAATGATTCATATCATGGCAATATAGAAGTAATAAACAATCACTTTCACCAGTTTTTATTTCAACACAATGATACATTTTTTAAATTTAATTAGGTTAAAAAAATTAATCAATTATATATATTTTAGAATTTGAAAAATATGTTTTTATATATTTAATTTTAAAATTTATTTTAGTAAGTTCTACTTTTGACAATATTGCTATCCAATTTGAAACAAAATTAGAAACCAATAAAATATCATACAAAATAGTTTTCAATCCGAAATTCAAAAATATATTCCATATTAATTAAAAAACATATAATATCTTCTTAATTAAAAAATAAAATATGAATAAACAAATTTAAATATTTATATTTGTAATACATTAAAATTTATATTTTATATTTAGTGAAAGACTTTAGAAGGTTTTATAGTTAGTGAAACATCCGCTAAAACTTTTATAATATTTTATAATTATGTGAAAGATTCACCTAGATTTTATGAGATTATACAATTTCGTGAAAGATTCGCCAAAAAATTATATATACATATTATATTATTAATAAAATAGACCTCACACTTTCCCATGTATCATGGGGATTCACCCATTTATTATACATATAAATCTAGGGGGTTAAATTTTTCATGTCTTCAACCATTTGAAGGATCATCAATTTGAAATCATTGAGGTTTTTTACCAAAATTATTGAGGTCAATGAGGGTGGTTATAGAGATATTGAGGTTTCTAATTAGAAGAGTGGGATCACTAAGAGTGTGTCAGATCCAACATCAAAACAACCTCTTAGTTTTGAGTGGGATCACTAAGGGAAAACTTCACTATTCCCTTTTACTGATGACTCTGTTGTGAGAGAGGGTCACATTGTACTCTTCTAAGGGAACATATAAGTAATCTTCTACGGGACAAGTAATCTTCAATCACACTTTAATAAAAAAATTTAATTATAAAATAAGAAATTTGAATTAACTTTCTATTAGCCCTAAAGTTTTTTAACATTCCTTTTGTTTTAGACACATTAATAATCATTTTTTTAAATAAAGTTATATAAATATATTTCAATAATTTTTTAATGATTGTAACACATTACATTTTAAATTATAAAAAATTTCTAAATAATAATAAGAGTGACCACACATTAAAAACTTCTTAAGTAATTAAAGTATTAAAAAAATCCGTTTCTTATTAGTTTCCCTTAGGTTTTTAAAATTTTAAATAAAGTCTTAATATAGCAATTGTTTAAAATTTTTTAATAAGCTAAACAAATTCTTGTAAAATATATTTAAATAAAAAAATTTAAGTACATTTTGAAAATAAAATAAAACTAATAAAATTTTAACCTAGCAAACCCTAGCCTTCGAGGCCGACATTAGACTTTTTTCTTCTACCTAGTTCCAGTATTTATCAATGATTCTCGCTCTCTCCACATTCGACATTATCTTGATGATGAATCCTGATATGGATCCGAAACGTCAACTTGGTCATTTTCATACTGTGGTTTCTCCGACAACAACATCAATAACACAAAATTATTTCATAACTGTGCAAATCAAAGAAGGTGAACAAACTCAGTCTGGAAGATATGCTCTAATGAGGGGTTGACTTGTTTTGATCCAAAATCCATTAGGCAGGTGGTTGTGGATCACTTCAAGTCCTTGTTTTCCCAGCCAAAAGGGATCAATTGAACACTATTTGGCATTTTCCCTGATTCCTTGATGAGGAGGACCGTCAGTCTATGGATAGGCCGGTGACCATGTCGGAGATAAAAATTCTTTTGAACATGTTCATGAGGGACAAAATTCTGGAACCATATGGTTGGACTATGTAGTTTTATTGCCATTTATTCAATTGTCTTAGATAAGAAATAACAGAGGCAGTTGAATAATATATGTCTAAAAGGAATATTATCGGCTAGTTGAATTTGACCTACCTTACGCTCATCCCCAAGAAGGATTACCCAGATACCTTCAGTGAATATTGGCCTATCACACTTTGTAATATTCTTTACAAACTTATCACAAAGGTTATAGCTGAAAGAATAAATCCTATCCTGGAAAAGTTTATTTCAGAGGAGCAGTTTGCTTTCTTGTCGGACAAGCAAATTACAGACATGGTGGGTGTGGTTCAAGAGTGTTTACACTCTACTAAAGTTCATAGGAATATTGTTTTTATTATCAAGATGGACTTAGTGAATGCCTACGACCGTGTTGACTGGGATTAACTACAATTCATCCTGATCCATATTGGCTTATCACCAGATATGGTGGAGTGGATAATGAGTGCAGTTACATCCACGCGGTTTGATGTGTTGATCAATGGTGAGCCCACTGATTTCTTCAAAATTAGCAAGGGAATTCATTAGGGTTGTCCCCTATCATCATATCTGTTTATCCTGGAAATCGAAGGTCTCAGCCTTCTCATCCAATAGGTTAGGGCTCATAAACATTTCCAAATATTTAAAGTATCTCATGGGATTTCTACTACGCATCTATTGTTTTTGGATGATGCAATCATCATTGGCAGTGACTCACTTATAGAAGCAGTAATTACAGTTTCTATTGGCTAGTTTTTAAACCATGCTTGGATTGGAGGTAAGTAAAACTAAATCATTCCTATCGCACTCCTTTTTGGATCATTATCTTATGGCGTCCATGAGTTCTCTGTTTCCCTACAAGTCCAGTTATATTGGGGATGGGTTTAGGTATTTGGGTTTCAATTTAAATACCAATGATTACAGAGCCAAGGATTGGGCCTGGTTATTGAAGAGTATTGTCTGAATAATCAATGGGCGGTCCTGTAGCTACCTCTCTCTGGGAAGTAGTTTAATTATAATCACTTTTGTCCTCCAGGGTTTCCCTATATATAGGATGAGTTTGTATTCAATACCTGCGGCAATTTTAGGAAAGATTAGATATAAACTATTTCAATTTCTATGGGCAGGTAGTCTGGCCTTCAAAAAATTCCATTTGGAGGTGTGGGAAGACCTATCACTTCCTAGTGAATGTGGAGGTTTAGGAATAAAACATTTGGCATGTTTTAATGCTTCACTATGTGAAAAATATCCACGGATATGTCTCTCTAGTATTATCCTGTGGGGAAGTCTTATAAAGAAAAAGTATTTCAAGGGACTGAGCCTCATTTTATGGCTCAAAAAAAAATTTGGCGCTAGCTTTCAAGTATCACCAATATGGAACAGCTTGATGAAAATCCCTCCCCTTATTTCCAATGACTTGAGCGAGTAGGAAGGTATAGGAATCCAAATTCACCTGGGCATCAAGCCGATTTGCGGCTTGGAGAAAACTATAGGCTTTCTCAAGAGTTGGCGAGGGAGCTCCATCGCAAAAAAAATCTCAATCCTGAAATACGTTCAACTCGTCTCTACCAATACTCATTGGGAAGATTCTATGAGGCTAAATTTGACTCGAAGGAAAGCAAAAGAATGGGACAGACCTAAATTTTGATTCTCAAGCATGAAAAAATGTTAAAACAAAAAATTGTTTACCTAGCTCTACATGGTCTGAACCTCATACATACATCATATTTTTACCATATTTGCCTTCCTTTTGACCTTCATAATTGTATTTCCATAAAAATGGTCCAAAATTTTATTATTTACTATGCTTTACCCTCACTTTCTCCAAAAACTGGGTCAAAAAACCTAAAAAGAGTTCAAAAACCTTAAAAAAGAGAAAGGATCATAAAACCATAGGAAAATATCATGGGTCAAAAAATACCTTGGGTAACCACATCGGGTCAAAAAACCCTAGAACCATTTTATAAATACATTGTGAAGGGCTCTCCCAAAATATCATTTTTCCCATTTTTCGTTTTGTGAGTACATTGGGAAACCTTTTCTCTTAGGTATTCACACACCCTTTCGCCATCATCTCTTCACCATACCATTCCCACTTTGTATGTCAAGACATTCTCCGTACCCACCTGGAGAATCAGTGTGTGGAGAGGCAGACCAATTCCGAGATGACCATGGTGGCCCACTTTACCAGAAAGAAGGTATACTTTTATTTGTTTGTATTTATTTAGTTTATCCCTCATATATTCAAAAACGTTAAAAATATTTGCTTTGTGTTACTAATCTAGTTTTTTTTTTTAGTTTTCCATGAACTCTCCCTTACGATCCCCTTGATGTAAGGCTGGTTCTTTTGCACGTAACAGGGGAGAAATCCCTGTTACATTTTTGGAAACTCAATTGGTCAATCCTCTCAAATCCTTATTTTTTTAGGTTAGCTACAGGTTTGTATTCAATTTCTTCCTTCATTTATCACCGATTGGCCCCCTCGCGGTCGATCTGAACCTATACTGCATCAGTTCCTGCTCCCTTGGCCCCTATCAGCTCTGTCTTTTTTCATTTTTTCTTGTTCGACACCAGTCGCACTTATCGGGCCATAAGACATGACCCAGTTTCTCCTTTCAGCCCAATAATTGTGACCTAGGTCATGACCTTATCGTTGATACATGTGACTAGGCTCAAATAGCCTAATCGCGCCTGTCCCGATTGACAGAGCAACCCCAGTCACCCCTGTGACCCTGTTCCAAGTGACTCTGTCACATCTGATCCTTTGTTAGGTGTGACTTGACTGTTTTATTCCTAGATTGCCTCTACCTTTTTGCTTTGTGCGACCCATATCACCCTTGTTCCACTGACAGGTGCGATTTCCAATCTACAGTCTATTTTATGTGCCTATTTTAGACCCTTGTCTGTACCAGACCTATTTTTCTTTCCAGACTTGCTTTGTTACATCCCCTTGCTTG
The DNA here is from genome assembly GCA_001517045.1 of Pseudotsuga menziesii. Taxonomy (NCBI): domain Eukaryota; kingdom Viridiplantae; phylum Streptophyta; class Pinopsida; order Pinales; family Pinaceae; genus Pseudotsuga; species Pseudotsuga menziesii. The sequence goes on along the minus strand of LPNX010142873.1, from coordinate 231,755 downwards.
TTTCCTGCAAAAAGCTCCTTGTTACTCATTCATTTCAATATTGGAAGGAAAACTTTTACATACATATGCACACAAATTCACACCATTAAGTGAAAATGCTCAATTAATGACCCTGAGTAGAGCCCTAAAAATAATTAATTAACTTCATAACATCCGGATCGGGGTATAAACCCCATCTGCTTAACTATGGTAAGTACTTGGGGATAGCCTTAAAACTCATTGTGAGTAGCACCATAGGAACCTTGAACTAGCTTTCCATTGAGAGGACCTACCAAGCGAAAAGGGAAACAACCCCTACCTAATTGACTAGTTCCCACCCGTGAGGAAAACCAAGAGTTGTCGTTTGTGGAAAATTTGTTATCAGTTTTACCAAAGCTGTGGAGTGATGGGTATTTCCTTAATACCCAATTTGTCAAACAACATTGGTGGTTGAGTGTCTCCATTGAACCATTAGGAAGACGATTAAAAATGGGGTCCATTTTCATTTACCATCACCACACCAGGTCAACATTGCTCCATCACGTTATTCCTATCAGCTTACTCAGTTTGGGTCTTTGAACTGTCATTGTTGAAGCCATATTTGACATCACTCACCACCTTCAAATCCACACATGGCCTCTGAGTCTGATTCAGATTCCTACCAATCTGAACCCACTTTGTTCATTGCCCCGTCTAGCCTCATGGCTGGAGCACATCCATATCCCTTCCACTGAGGGATAGTTGGTGGTGGATCTACGCCCTTGCCACCCATCATCACAGGTATCTTTTCTAGCGAGCCCATCACCACTGCACACGCTGTTGTTGGTATGCTACCCACTAGTGGCGACCCCACACCAGCTACCGGGGTTCCTACCATACCACCTTTTATACCTGGGGGCAGTGGTCCTTCCATGCCCATTCCAACTATTCCTACTATAAGAAGCCAACTTCATCCACCCCCATTCATGCATGGGACTTACGTTCCTACAGCCACTGACACCACTACTGGTCCTCACCAAGCCAACCTCGGTTCTAGCCTCCCTTTCATGGCTAGTCTCAACCTGTTAGATTTGGCAAGGTTAACAAATGACCCCATTAGTCACCAACCACACTGGCCTCCCATGCTTACAAAACTTTCCTCAGACATCCCAAAGTTTGAGGGCAAGGCGGGTGAGGACCCCAAGAACCATATCATGTCTTTCCACTTGTAATTTTCATCAAACAACATTGTGGATGAATATGTTACATTGAGGTTGTTCCAGCGCACACTTACAAGTGCTGCAGCCAAATGGTACATCGAGCTGCCTCGTGCCACCTATGTTGATTTCTCCTCACTTGCCTCAATGTTCCTTCAATACTTCCAACTTCCCATCTGATATGAAGAGGGAGTGGAGATCCTTTTATCATGTCGCCAAACCACAGCTACACACATCATGGATCATATCCTTTGTTTGGATAAACTGGTTTGGGATTTTGATACCTGGGATGGTCAGGTCTTGGCAAATTTATCCTATAAGGCTATCATTTTTTTGAACAGTCCTAGTGACCTTGAATGGTGGGTGATGTGGCTATGGAAGGGGTTGGCACCTTTAAAGATAAAATTGTTCTTTTGGCTTAGTATGAAAAATAAAATTTTAACTTGGAAAGTCTTACAAGAAGGGGTTTCATGGGCCTTGGAAGATGTTTGTTGTGTACTGCATCGATGGATTCGGTATCCCATTTGTTTGGCTATGGTGTATAATTTCTTGACATTTGGATGCTATTGATGAATCATTTTAAGATACAATTTTTTTGGGATGGTGACTCAGTGAATCATATCTTACAGCTTTGGAAAAAGAGAAAATATCCATATGGTTATCCTCTGCTATTTGTGATGTGGGAGGTGTGGAAATCCAGTAACCTCTCCCTTTTTTCCAACCATTTACATAAGCCTATGGATATTTACCTGAAGATACTCTAGTCATTTTTCAGAATGGAGAAAATAATTTTCTGTTAAAAATCAAAGATGTCTCTCTTTCCCTTCACTTTCACAGGAGCTTTCAATGGGATTCTTCAATGGAGCTGCCCCGAATGGGCATTGTGGTGTTGGGCTTGTGATAAACATTGATAATGACATAAATATAAAATTTTGGTTAAAGGAGGGTCTAGGAACAACCACTCGTGTAGAAGTGATTGGGATTTGGATCCTACTTGCTTGTGCCAAATTTTTGGGGTTGAATCATTTACAGGTTAGGGGTGATTCCCAAGTTATCATCAAGTGGGTTTTGGGGAGTGCTCAAGTAAAGTCCCGGGAACTTAATCATTGGTTGAGCAATATAAAAGATGTGATGAAATATTTCTTGGGGTCAACGTTCAACCATGTTTACAAGGAACTAAATGTTGAAGCAAATTCTCTTTCAAAAGCCGCACTAGGTGAAATGGATGGAAAACTTCACTATTCCCTTTTTACCGATGACTCTGTTGTGAGAGAGGGTCACATTGTACTCTTCTAAGGGAACATATAAGTAGTGAAAACATAAGAGAAATTCCAGTGGTGTCGTATTTTCTTTTTAGTTCTGAACTATTATCCTATATGATCCCTTCGTTTTTTAGTTTATTTTGTGTTTTTTTGTCTCAATGGAAGTGAAACTTGCGATCTAGTAAGCTCATTGTAGCTGTGTGTGATGGTTCAACCTCAGATCTCTGTTCCGAATGTAATTATGACAACTTTTTTAATATAAAGTTGTCTTATATTCCTGAAATAATTAATATTTTATATTTCATTCTTGAAATATAATATTTTTTATATATTTGTTTTATAAAAGTTTGTTTTTAGTCAAACTACTTGTGATAATTAAAAAGTACAAAGTGAAAAGTTTGAGGTGGAGAAGTTCAACAAGAAAAATAATTTTGAGTTGTGGAAGTTCAAAATGCAAGATCTGCTTGTGCAAGAAGGTTTGGAAAAAACACTAGTGGGTAAATCAAAGAAGCATGCAGATATGTCAAACGAGGACTAATATTTACTAGTAACTGTGGGGTAGGTATCAATACCTAGAACGATATTATCCAAGCACCTATATTAAAAAAATGGCCAGCATACATTGTTTTCACATATTGTATTTCTTGCCAAAGAAATTTTGATTCACTTCCAACATAATGTTGCTCAAAGATGTTATAATGATAAGTCACAAATCCATTATATTGTATCAAAACATAGTAAAATGTTGAAAATACTTGTCAAAGCACTATATATTGGCTCTAAATTTTTGTAGCAACTATGTATAACTGATCATCACATAATTTTTTCTACAAGCAACTCAAAAACAAAGAAAAATTGAAAAACCTCATTGATCATTATATGTATAATAAATGTGTGAGTATCTTTGATACAAGGGAAAGTGTGAAAGCTATTTTATCAATAATATAATATGTATATATAATTTTTTTGTTGACCTTTCATAGAAATAAAATTTTGTAAAACTTAGGTAAGTCTTTCACATGATTATAAAATCTTGTAAAATCATGACTCATATCTTGGCGAATATTTCACTAAACTATACAAAATTCTAAAGTCTTTTACTAAAAATCTTTTATAAATTTTTATTACAATTATAAATATTTACATTTATTTACTCATACTTTATTTTTTAATTAAATTTTTTTTTTAATTAATGTGTAATAGTTTTTGAATTTTTCTGATATAAAAATATTTTGTATGATATTTTATTGGTTTCAAATTTCATTTCAAATTGAATAACTATATTGTCAAAAAATAGTTATATTATTAAAATATAATTTACTAAAACAGTTTTTTAAAATTAAATATAAGAAAAAAAATATATTTTTTACCCAATTAAATTTCAAAATGTATCATTGTATTGAAATAAATATCGATGAAAGTCATTGTATATGACTTTTTAATATCACCATCCAATGAATCTTTTATCAATATTATAAAAATTGATGAAAGTGATTGCACTAGAAAAACAAAGTAAAGTATTTTACGTATTTTTTAAGAAAAATGAATGTATGTTATTTTTATATTGTCATCGTATAAACCCTTTATCAAAAATTATACATGTATGCACACCCATATATAAAGATGTGCATGGGATCGCAACATTGCATTAGATGTATTTAATAAGATAAATTAATATATCATAATCATAGTTAGATATGTATCAAAAATTATACATGTATACACACCCATATATAAACTTGTGCATGGAATCTCAACATTGCATTAGATGTATTTAATAAGATAAACTAATATATCATAATCATAATTGGATATGAAAACAAAGTTTACAGTTTTAATATCATATATTTGTGAGCTCGAAGTGGTCAAAATCATGGGTTGCATGATCATGAACTTCATAGAGACAACACTTTATTAAAGCAACTTCATGTTAAGTGCAATCATGCTGTATATTTTCTAAAATTCTAAAGAACTTTGGAATAATGTTACTTTGTAAATTTTTATACTAATAAATTAGTTTATATAAAATTTAAAGATGGAGCCTTTGTATCTTTACAATACTATTTTTTTTCAAAAATTTTATATATTTAAAAAATTGTCCATATATAAAATAACTCTTCTTTGATTTTTTATAAATTAATATTTATATGTATATAAAAATTATTAGAGTTACAACAAAAACAAAATTAAAAAAAAAAAGTTACTCTAACTTGTAACTTATCTTTAATAATTTGAACTTTAAACATTTACACTATTTTAAAGATTAAATAATCGATAAATTTTATGCATCTTTAGTATACATATATACATCTTTAATTTGAAAAGTAAATTTTTATATTAATAAATTAGTTTATATAAAATTTAAAGATGGAACCTTTGCATCTTTATAATACTATTTTTCCTTCTTCAAAAATTTTATATATTTAAAATATTGTCTATATGTAAAGTTACTCTTCCTTAACTTTTTATAAATTAATATTTATATGTATATAAAAATTATTAGAATTACAACAACAACAAAAAAGTTACTCTAGCTTGTAACTTATCTTTAATAATTTGAACTTTAAACATTTACACTATTTTAAAGATTAAATAAATGATAAATTTTATGCATCTTTAGCATATATACACATCTTTAATTTGAAAAGAAATAATATAAGTATCTCCAAATCTGTCAATTAAATATTTCTATGAAATATTATAAATTTATCATATTTTAATACTAAATTTAAACACACATGAATAATACACATACACGTCTATGCTTTTTAGAGTATTTATGTTAAAAATACTACAAAATGTTAATAATGAAAAAAATCAAACAAATTCGCTAATCATTTTGCATTCTATTCTTACCTCTATTGCATTAAGTTAATGTTATTTTACAAAGGGAAAATAAAAAGAAATTAAGAAGTACATAAAAAGTACTTTAACTTATTGATGGGGAGTTTCATCGTCTTATGAGTAGACTTCCCTCCATTTGATTTTTTATGTCTTGATTCTTTACCACATAAATTTACTAGACAAGATATTGCAATTATTACTACTACTGAGTTAAATGGTATAAATGTTGCCATAACAATTTACCAAGTAATTCAACTAGTTGAGTTTTATCAAAGATACCATAGCAATCTACCAAATAATCCAAATAATCCAAATAATTTTCCTAAAGTAGCACTGGACCTTCTTCAAATATTTTACAAATAGCTATTTTAATTTAACGCATCAAATTCTTAACGTAAATTACTAGAATATATACACTAACCTCACACTATTTTTGATGATTGTATCAATAAGCAAGTAATTTAATAGATTGTTATGTCAATGTAGAGAATTTCACCAAAAGGTTCACAGACTTGACATTGGAACTACAAAACCTTAAAAGATTTCATGTTCTTTAGGAAGATAAGAAACTATAAATAATTTGACAAGGAAACAATACATTACAAGATTCTCAGTATGTAACACCTCAAAGAAGAATGGAAGCAATATTTTAACAAATCAAAATAGTTTTGCCTCAGAATCCATAATCGGTGCATGAAATTGATTTCTCACTGAATTCAACATTTAGCTAAGTTAATGAGGGTAGCATCCGACATAATACCTAAGCAATGAGGCTTCCTCAAACAAACAAAATTTTCTTAAGCTTGGAGCAAATCCCAACAAAAATTACAGCTAAAATTCAAACAAAGTACTACACTACAATAAAAGTGAAAAACAAATATTTTTTTAACCTTTTGTTCACTTATTTATAACTAAATATTAATTAAAGGGAATACAAATTTCTTTTAATTTTCATTTAAGCAATTTATCAATAATTATATGAAAAATTTGTGAATGGAACAATAATTTATACTAAATCTAAATAATAGAGATTATTTTAAAATTACAATTAGTGAAACAAATTAAGCAAATTAGTAATAAAAAATCTCCATTCCATAAAATTGAGGAAAATTGAATTCATAACTCTAAATTCATAGTGCAGAAACCATTTTCAAGACGAGGGCTCTTCTAATTGAAAACCATTTTCAAGCTCCCTCTCTCCCCTAAAAAATTGTGGCCTAATAGTTAAAGACATATATATATATATATGGATAATTTTTTTTCTTTTTAAAATTTACTACAATGTGAAATATTAGTCCATAAAACATTTTGGATCCCTTAATTTTGCTCATGGGTAAAATTTCACCCCTAAAGTTTCCCATGCTAAAAAAATATAAATATTTTGGCAAATTTGCACAAAGTTAGCCTTGTAAACCCTTAATCTACACTCAAATAGTTAGCAAACATGGATATATATACAAATTTTCCCTTAATCAACTAAAAAAACTAGATCTTATATAAGCTAGGAAGTTTATTTTTAATATTTCTTCATAAGTCTACTGAAAATCATGAAATTAGTAGCTAAAATGTCCATATTTTCAGATATGGGCTCCAACCTAGTCAAGAATAGATCCAATTTATTGTTAATTGTTAAATCATTGAATTTGGACAAAATACAAAGAAATTTTACTAATTGACTATCTACTCAAGCCATATAGGTAAAAAAATGTCTCGTTTTTTTATCCATACAACAAAATCAAATGTTTTGTACTTGTCTTTTATACAAATGAATGACAACTGAGAAATCATGTGCATAGGAAAAATATTGATTCATACTTGTTATTCATAAGAATAACCTTGTTGGTAGGGACATTTTTATGATGTATGATCGATTAATTGTTCAATAGTATGGACCAATCCATATAGTGTTGTAGTTCTGTATGATTGTAATAAGTTGGTAATTGGATGGTGTGTAGGCATTGTTGTTGTATGATGGTTAATTTGTACAAAATATGCATATAACTAATTTCATATGATCCTTAAAAGGAATTCTTGTCTTGTGGAAGCTTAAGCTATGAGGTTTCACTTAACGTTTTTTACATTTGTTTAAAATAGAAAAATCAAAACATTACCTAGTTTTAATGAAACCTTTTTGGATATTTTATGTGTTATGCTAACAATTCCTTCAACCATCTTTACTATAAAAAAAAATCCATATATGTTCATTATCTCCACGTCTTTGAGGCTCTCCTTGAGATTTAATACCATATCATGGAAATAGAATATATAATGAAATAAAAATAACTCAAAAGTGTTATGATAATGTATTGCATAAAGAGAAAGAGAAAGATTTCTTTTATAAGGTTACAAGGAGGTTGAATCGAGCCGCTTTATAAACGTGGCATAGACTTGGAAATATAATAAAATGACATAAAGCATGAAAGTATAAAATAACATAAAGTTAGATATAACTAATAATTATAAATTAAGTTTTACTTGAACAATGCATATGCTTCTATTATATAGTATAAAATATAAAATAACATAAAGTTAGAAGTGATTTTATTAATATATAACTAATCATTATAAACTAAGTTTTATTTGAACAATGTATATGCTTCTATTGTATAGTATTCCATTCTTATACCGCATTTAAATGTGATGCTATACATAATATACATCTAGTAATAGAAAGGTTTTTATATACATAATATAGAACTAGTGATAGAAAGGGTTTTACAGGGGCAATAAGAGAGGGATGGGTCCTTCTTGACCTTGAAGGAGCAAAAGAATGTAATTTTGCTTGGGGATTGGCATAACTACAAATAATCAGGAGGAATATTTGTCAATATGGAAAGGAATCGACTTCACAATGGAAAGGGTTCCTCAAGATATTTCTATTGTCAGGTTATTAGAATTGACCATAAAAATCTTGTAGAGAAAAACCTTTCCATTGGATCCTCATCTCAATAGATTGATTACTAGAATTTTTTCTAGGTGTGTTAGCGATGTCAAGATGGAATATTTCCATGTCCTTAGGCAACAAAACAAGGAATATAACTTGCAATACAATCTTGCTTGCTCCCTTGACCTTGGAATATGCAAATCGGGGCCTCTATCCAACCTCACCCCATTCCATAGCCTGATCGCCAGGATGCATGATGCAAGCGTGAGATAGCATGTGGAAGAATGAATTGACAAGCACCAGCTGCAAAAAATATAGTGTAAGGTGGCATAATGGGATTGTACTATCGATCGTAGAGTCACCTATGATTTCCTTAAATGCTCATTCATGATTGATGATCTCTTCAACTTATATCTCCCTCAATACGTGTGAATCCAAGTGAAGCATGAACTTAATAAAAAATAGGTTTATCCTATTGAGAAGTATTTGACGAAGGTGGTGAGAAGGTCCAGGGTGTTCTGAGTCTAATAATAAAGGAATTCAGAGAGCAGGTGGTGGGAAAACACATTCCAAATTCTGGTGCAGAACCTTGAGAAATGGAAGGATCCAACTCATGGACTCAACCAACACCAGAGTGGAAGGAAAGGAGGATTACAAAATTGGAAGAAAATATTGGTTTATTTCTATCTAATATTGAGGGATGGAAACACGGCCTAGAACATAGGATTGAAGGAGAAATAAGACGTGCCAACCAGTGAAACGAAGAAACCCTAAGAAATTTAGAAAGGGAAAATTCAAAGGTGGCTTTGTTGGAGGTTGAGGTGAAATGTATGCGTGGGTGTGGACGTGAGTAGGGTAATTCTATTAAGGACCTTCAAGAAGAAATCAGATGCCTAAGAAGAGAGGTCGTGGTAAGGGTCAAGAGGATGAACCACCATGCTTCTTCTTCAGTACATTCTCCAAAAACTTGGAAAGGAATGGAGAAGCCCAAGCCTTCGATCAACACACCGGCTCCTTGTCCTTGATAACCTTGTCCTAGAACCAACAATTCAAGAGCTCTGCTATGAGCAATAAATCCTCAACACTACAAATGATCGGGTTATTCAAACTACCATTTCTTTCTCTAATCTGTATTTGGAGTTATAAGGTTTTTTTTGGAGGTATATGTAGAATATTTGTATTGGAAAGTTTATAAAACTTTCCGATTTGTATTTGGAGTTTGGAATTCATGATTTAGATCTTATTTGAACTTGAATAAGAGGATTCAAGGTGTCTAGTGTTTTTTTTTTATAGTGCAACACTTTGATTCTTTTACTTGCAATGACACTTGTTTAGTAACTTGTAGTGATTGTTTGATGAGTTTTTATCACTTACACTTGGTCACAATTTTTTTGGCATTATGACACCTAAAGGTCCATATTTAGTCACTTCAATGGGTTCCTTGTTTTGAGACATTCTAACTAGGATTGTATATATAGAAGACATGTTGAATCTTATGTAAAATTTACTTAACACTGAGCTAGGAACAATCACTAGAATATGAAAATGCTCACTTAGTCATGCTACTACATGTATGCAAGTACTGCAAAAAAATATTTTTATGTTAGAAAAATATATAAAAGTAGAAGCAACAACAATAAAAATAGAATACGAAGTTTACATGGAATCCCTTCTACATGTAGGTAAGGCCGGGAGGAAATGGTGGCTTCGATATTTTATTAGTACTCGACAAAAAAATTACAATTATTTCTTTTGTCTCTCTTGTATTTCAATGTCGAGGGGTCACTCCCCTTTTATACAATAGATATGAGCGTTCTAGAAGGATCCAAAATACACTAGAGAAGTCTATAATTTTTTTCCTCGGGGACTCCGCCCCCCCTCTAACCCCCCTACACACCTAACACATACAAGAAAAATGTGGGGCTAGTCGACAGACCTACATAAAGGATATTGGAGATCTAGTTCTTATCTTCATCTTCTAGAATTATCCTACTTAAATTCAATATATATGAATTTCCCTACCACTATTTTCCATGCACATGTCATTCCCCAATGTTACCTTCATAGTATTTTCAACAATCCCAGATAATTTTTGCACCATTGAAAATTCTCTATCCTGACTCAATTTGTAAACATACTTGTAGTATTATCACCAGTATCAATTTTTTCCAACATGATCCTAGATCCTTCCACCACTATCTGTACAAATGGTTCTTAATATCTATATGCTTTGTGCAATCATGAAATGATGGATGCTTCATTAACTGAATAGAACTTTATCTATCACAACGCAAACTAGCGTCAATTGTTGCCACATATTTTGCTTTATTGATTGATAAATCCATCACTGGAAACAAATTATATGTCCAACTTATAGCTCCACCAACAAGAGTGAAATTACATCATGTAGTATAATTTTTTCCATCTTTGTCTCCACCAAAATCGAAATCTGCAAAACCTTTATAAATTTGTAAATATGTTAATATGTAGCAAATAGAGGCATTTAAAGTATCCCTTAAATATTTGAGTATCCACTTCACAACATTGCAATACTCGTTACCAATATTTTCCATGAACCAACTAACAACTCCCACTGCTTGAGCAATGTCCAGTCTGATTCTTAGCATGGTTGACATGAGGCCCCATATTGTTGATGAATACAATGCATGAGGCATGTTTGTATTATCTACTTCTTTGCTAGGAAATTATTCAAAATAAAACTTTAAGTGTGAAGAAAGTGGGTTGCTAACTAGTTTTACATTCTGCATATTGAAGCATTGCAAAATATTTCTTATATGTGATTTTTTACTTAACCAAATATTCCTACTTGTTTTTTCTTCTGTATCTTCATCCCTAGAATTTGATTTGATTCTCCTATGTCCTTCATTTGAAATGTCATGGCCAACTAAGCCTTGATATCAATGGTTTTCTTCATGTAACTGGGGATTGCAACCAACATATCATCAATATACAACAATAACATAATTAAAATTTTGTCATAAAAACTCTTATAATATGTGCAATGGCCAGCTTCACTTCTAATGAAACCTTATCTCTTCATAAAGGTGTCAATTTTTTTGTACCACATACTTGGACAATGTTTCAATACATACAGATATTTCTTGAGTCCACAGACCAAATTATCTTCACCTCTTTCTTTATATCCCTCAAGCTGATCCATCTAAATTTCATCATACCACCATGAAAGAAACCAATTTTTACATCTTGTTGTTTCAACTCTAAATCATGTGTTTCTAAAGTGCAAGTAAAACCCTTACAATAGTAATATTCAAAATATATACCTAACTTCTTCACATGGATTTTTTCTAAAAGGAAAGTTTTGGTAACATTCCAACAACCCATCATTGTTATTCTTTACTTTATAAAACCTAGTTATTTCCAACAACTTTTCTTCTTAGTGGGAGATCCACAATTTTCCATGTTTCATTCTTATGTAAAGCTCTCATTTCTTCATCCATGGATTTTATCCATTTATCTTCATTCTCAAATTACTTATCTTCCTAAAATGAACTAGGTTCACCATCATTAGTCAACATCGCAAAAGAAGACTAACAATTAGGAGAATACCTTTTAGACATATCTTGTGACATAAAAATATTTTGAGTTGTGGTTGTTGAACTTGATGTTCTTCATGTTTATTACAAGCTTCAGTTTCTTCTTCACTCATCTCTACTTCAACTAGTACAATTTCAAGTGTATGTTGTACCTCCTTCCTTTGCATGGATTTTTCATTAAAAATAATATCCCAACTAAAAATGACCTTGTCGTCAATAAGATCCCACAATATATACCCCGTCATTGTATTATCATATTCGAGAAAAACACATTTCCTTGACTTTGGGTCAATCTTGGACCTCTTTTCTTTAGGTACAAGGGAAAATGCATCACAACAAAAAAGACACAAATTAGAATAATCAAATGGATTACCACACCAAACCTCCTTTGGAATCTTTCCATCCAACACAGTTGTAGGTGATTTGTTAATCAAATACATAGTTGTATTAACAAACTTTTTCCTAGGATCCATTATCCAACCTAGATGCATTGAACATGCTTCTTGCATGTTCCATGATTGTTTGATTCATCCACTCAACCACGCAATTTTTTTGTGGTGTATATGAAGCAATCATATGGTGTTTAATTCCTTCTAGTGTACAAAATTTATCAAAATCCTTGGAGAAATATTCTCCTCGATTTTAAGATCTAAGACATAAAATAGACTTGCCCAAACTTTTATATGCATGTTCCTTTAACTCTTTAAATTTCTTGAAGGAATTTGACTTATTTTTTAGACAATGCACCCACACACGTCTTCTAGAATAATCATATATAAAAGTTAGAAAAAATATCTATCACCATTTATGGATAGATTGGGGACTAATCCAAATATATATGAATGAATAATATTTAAAATATCATAACTTTTACCATATATTGTAATACACTAAACTCCCTTATGTTTACAAAAAATATAGTTCTCACACAAGTCTAAATAACAAGACTTAATCCCAAAAAACATACCTCGATCATGTATCATTTTCAAACCTTTTTCACTCATATTTCTAGGTTGTTGATGACACATCATCAGTACATCCAAAAATTCCATGACCATGTTCTTGTTACAAGAATTTTCACTGTATCTCTACATAAATGATATAGGGTCCCAAAAGATTGTCTTTTCTTCTACCATGAGGGCTCCTTTGGTAATTTTGCATCCACTGTCACCAAAGGTAGTTCAAGAACATATTCCCTGAAATTCATGTAGAAATGAAATAACTATAGAAATGAATGAAATGATTTTTTCCAATGCTTGGGTAGATAGATTCTTCTAGAATACCCTAGATTATCCATCATCTTTATTGAGAGAAAATTCTTCTATAGATCTAGTACATATTGTACATCAAACAACTTCCTTTCTTTGCCATCATCTAGATTGATCTTAATGTCCCCTATTCCCACAATTTCTAAAGGTTGATCACCACCCAAATAAACCATTCCACCATTATAAGGATGGTATTTGACAAACTAGTTTCTACGCGGAGACATATAGAAAGATGGTCCTTAGTCCAAAACCCAAGCATATAAGAGAGATATTCTCTTACTAAGACATAAATCCTAACACGTTGTCATCTCTTTTGAATCTGCTATACTAGCTTCAACTAATGGTTGATCTATTTTTTCATCCTTCTTTTCCTTCTTTAGATACCAACATTCCTTCCTCCAGTACCATGGTTTCCCACAATTTCAGTGCCTCCCTTTATTTCGTCCTTTAGACTTGGATCTGGACTATGATCTCCCTTGTTGACCCCTTTTGCAAGATTTCCTTCTCACATATAGGGATTCACCAGTAGATGGATTAAAAGATGGTTTTCACCTCAACTCTTCTCTAAAGAAAGTAGTTACCACATCATCAAATTTCAGGGTTCCTGACAATGAGTTGGTGATGGCCACCACCATATGGTCCTAGATATCTAGGTGGTAACATAGTAAAGTGACCACTCTATCCTCATCCTACACATTTACAACAACTGAGAGTAGTTTGATGATTGGGGTATTAAACTTATTCATATGATCTACTACAGTTCAACTCTCCTTCGTCATCAGACACAAAAGTTGTTTTTTCAGGAAAACCTTATTTGTTTTTTATTTAGTCTCATATAAATTTCCAATTCTCCCAAAGGGATTCTATAGTCTTCTCTTCAACAACATTCAACAAGATAGAGTTTATTAGGAAAAGAAGAATAGTATAAACCACCTTTCTATCCAGCTTTATCCAATCCTCATATGTCATGCCACTCGTTTTTTTCACAACCCTTTTTAAAGCTAGGGATTGGTCATTCTAAACAAACAAATCCTCCATATTTATCTTCCATAGGGATAAATTCTTTCCATCAAATTTCTCGATCTCAAATTTGGTTAAACCTCTTGTCATTGTTGCAGCTCCCACTTGCAAAAAACCTTATGCTTGTGAATTTTTAGTCTCTGATACTAGATGTTATAAAAATATACAAAAATAGAAGCAAACAATAATAACAATATAGCATGATATTGACATGGAAATTCTTCTATATGCAGGTAAACCATGGGGAAAATGCACCTTCGATCATTTATTCTTACTTAGAAAAAAAACTCACAATGATTTCTTCTACATCTCTTGTCTTTCAATGTTGGGGGTCACTCCACTTTTATACAATACATATGAGGGTTGTAGAAGCAACCAAAATACACTAGAAGAGTCTAGTAATTCTCACTTTGAGGGCTTCTCCACTTCACCTTTGTAGAAACCCCAACCCCCCCGCCCAACACTCCCCTCAAACCCATTGAGTGTGACTAGGAAATATCTCGACGAGAATAATATTAGAGATATATATATTGGGCTCTTCCATTATCTTCTTAAAAATCAAAATAAGTTGTTAATTAACGAGTTAAGAAATATTTGAAATCAGAAAATAGTTTGGAATTTTGATCCCATTCTTAAATCATTCATGGGTTATTTTGAAATATAAATTTTTAACATTGAATAGGGATACCTTGAGCAAAAAACATATAAGGATCACACAGATGAATTAGATCAATAAAAAGGGATGATGATAAATTAAAGGATCAAACTGAAATTGAAATTGTAAGGCCTTGGGAAGAGTTGTAGCTAGAGGGAAAGAAAAAAAGGGTTAGGATATTGAAAGAGTAAGTATGATTTTTTCATATTTCTAATTACTCCATTCCTGTTAAATTTGTGAGTATGGTGTATATTGATGATTATTTTCATATGTATATAGTTTATATTCGATTTGAAGTTATGAAGAAGGAACTTGCAAATCAAGAAGATAATGGTGATGCATTTGATGATTAAGAATATAGTGAAAAAACGTTAAATAGTACCAACATTTATCGTTGTGTTGGTCATGTTGATTTCAACTATTTTGGTATTAACCCATGCAATTATTGTGGGAATACATAAACCCCCTTCAAGAACGCTGTCAAAAGTGAATGAAGATTGATTAAAAAAAATTAATAAAAAAATAAGTACATTTTAGAAGGTTAGGTACTTGGTACTCAAATTTGGAACCCAACACGTACATGCATGTTTTATAGGAGATTTTTCATCTACAAATGGATATGAATGTTTTTGGTGGTGAATTGATGATTTAAGACATGATCAAGGCCCAAAGTCATTCTTTGAGTTGAAGATTGAGTCTTGGGACCCACTTAAAGAAATTATGGTTACCATTTTCTATTTTTAGAATGGTGTATATTGATAGTGTTGTTTCGTAATTCCAAAGAGGTCTCACTTTTCAATTGAAAGTGGGTAAGATATTGTTGATGTTTATCAAACTTCAAGTTTTAAAGTTTATTTAACATTATGTTTTAAGATTATGTTTTATTAAGGAGAGTGGAGTAAGGATTTTATTCCTTTCATATAGATAATTTAAGTGGAGATTTTAGGTTGGTAAATTTGACATTCACAATAGATACGCTATGAGTCACAAGAATTTTGCACTTTATTAAGGATTTTCAAGAATTTAAGGACATTGACATGGAAAATATTTTAATAAATTATTTCCCACTTTGGATTTGGAGGATTCAATCATTTATTGTGAATTTATGACATGAATGATGTTCAAAATTTGAGCAACATTTATATTGAAACAACATCAACAACTCACTTGGTTTATTTTTCAAAATTGTCTTGTAGGATTGTGATTCATTCCTTATCGAATCATCCATAGTTTGTCATACATGATATATTTTTGCATATAGGATTGGGATATTAATCAACACATTATTTGTTAGCTATATTAACGATAGTTTTTTTTGTTTATTTTTTAGAGTAGTTTTTCAAACATATTTAAAAACTTGATAGTCTTCACACTTTATAGGGATGATCTTTAGTCATAATAAAAGAAAACTAATTATTATGCACCTTCATCTTGCACATCATATTATCAACCATTTTCAAGATTTGGGATGTTTAACTTAGATCCAATTCACTTTTCATTATAATTTGATCTCATCAATTTTGGGTTCACATCAATGAACACTTATAGATTATTTGGTTCATTTTTTAAATGATTGTATTTCTAGACATGGTATTTGACATCCACTTGGACATTTTTCAAGTGAATATCTATTAATATTATTGATTTTTAAAACCATGGGTATTAGGTTGAAGTCTTTGAGATGTTATCAAATTTTGAACTAGTCTTTGTTTCCTAGTTGATACACTTGTAGGGATTTATGATTGAGGAGGGGATTATTATCCTTTTGTCTCTCTCTAATCCTAAGTCGTTAACCACCTCAAGTATACCTTAGGATATCGTCCTTATCGTAGATAACATGTTATTAGTTATGCTACAGGGTTATGGTACTAATGTCCCATTTAGGTAACATTGTCAATTATATGGTGATTATGATGATTACACTATTTATTTTACATTATTACATGAATATATTTATTTGGATTGTGGAATTCTCTACCAATTTCTTGGTTTCACTTACTATACTCTAGTTCTTTATTTTTTTCAATGGCTTGGCTCCATTAACGTAAAAATGATCAATAAATGTCAAAATGTAGTCCCACCAAAGTAGAACCATATATATTGTATGTTATAGACAAAACTAGAATTAAAAAAGCAAGTATGTTATTCTAAAAATTAGAGACTTGATATTCTTTTATATAAAATATATAAAGAAGAGACATGTCAATTGGGTGTAGCTTGGGTGGTTGGGAGGAATGATTGTTACCCCTTCCATCTAGGATCAATTCTCTTAAGCGACATGTTGAGCTCTTAAATGAGCATATTGTTTTTTAGACCTTAAGCCTCGAAGAATATGGTTTACCCTGATTATCATCCTCAAAATGAAGGGAAGTACCTAGTAGGTTTCCCCATGTGTGTTTGTGCATAAAATTACTTTCCAAAACAAATGTAATTCAAAGTTAGTTTAGTCTATGAAGAATTTATTTGGGGAGAGAATATGATTGATCATATATCTCTTAAAAATAATTCTATAAAGAATACAATGAATGATGATAGCATGAATAGCCTAGTAAGTATATGAAATTACCAATTACAAGAATCACAAGTATAAGATGACATTGAGAAAATATTAAGCATATAGCAATTACAAGAATCACAAGTATAATATGACATTGAGAAAATATTAATCATTTGAGTTGATGTACATTCATCATAATGGTATCTCATAACATGTCAATGGAGACCAAAAAAATTTAGAAAGTAAAAGAAAAATGTATCTAGAAAGTTGAGTTCGGTATTTTCATAAATTATTTAAAAATAGTATAAGAATATAAAATGTAGGAAATAAAATTAGATTTTTGAATATATAAGTTTATTAATAAAGCACATTTAACCCAAGTGGATATATAAATAGAAATCTTTAAACTACTATATATTTTATTTCAAAATAATATATATATGTGTGTATGTGCGTGCGTGGGGGCGCATGCGCGTGTGTATTTATGTATGTATATATATATATGTAAAACATTTTCTTAACCTAGACAATAAAATTTATCTATGTATCACTAATTTTAAAGATGTTTTATTTAAAACTATTTTTAAAATTAATAAATTCATAACAGTAACGTCTAGTATGACCCACACTTATGGGGGTAAAGTTATTGATTTTGTTTCTTCTTAAATTGACATGTTGAGTTCATTTTATAGTAGCGAACCATATAATTTGTTTATGAATGGTTGATTAAAAATAAAAGTTATAGAATAAATAATAAACCCAAGTACTTTGCCATTTATGACGTGTTATAAAAAAGATAAAAATAGTATATAAGCTAATAGTAAGCTATAAGAATGGTATTGGATTTGTTTATGTAGCCCAAACATTTTGACATCCTAAGCCTACAATTAATGAAACCAAATAGATTGACACATAGGTTTTCATGTCCATAAAATACTTATCTCACGTGCATTATATAAATGTTAAACCTCGCCAAGAAAATTCAATGTTCAAATATCTCGGCACATTTTCATTTTAACATATTTCTAGTGTATATTGGATTTTTCAAATATATTTAGCTCATTTTGGATTTTCAAATGTATTTATCGTAATTTATACAACCTCGATTATATTCAACACTTTTATATGTCTACTTGCTAATTCATTGCATGCCTATTAAACATGGTTATGTTATAAATATTCTCTATTATTTTATTGGAACACATTTATGTGTTCTCCTACATAGGAAGCCAAGTTGTTATTCTTCTAGTATGTTAAATAGTTATTATGTACATACGAAGGAAACAAATTCACTATCCTTCTCGTGTGTTGAAAAGTTATTATGTATACCTTATACAAAAGTCTAGGCATTTTACCTATTCTATGCATGATAAGAGCATATGTTAGTGTATATCTATTCAGCCGGGTGATAAATCTATGATTTTTCATTAAACAAATTCTTCGGTTATGAATACTTCCTTATTACCATCGATTATTGGAATTGTGCCCATAGTACATTTATGGAACGAAAAACTATTTCTACTAGGTTTGTTTGGTGTTTTGGGGAAGATTTCTGTAACTAATTTTAAATGCATAAAATCATAGCATTTTCCCTCAAACCATTACTTTTGCTTTGAGAATTAATGCTTGTGCAAATGTTGATTTATTTGCATTTTTGCAAAAATGATTCCCTATGTTAGGGATTGTGTGGCTTGTTGAAATGGGGTACATGATATAGGAGTACCATAGCAAAATGTTATGTCCTAGACCTTATGTATCAATACTTGAAATGTTGAGAATATCTCTCGCATAGGCTAAATAGTATGGAACGTGCAATGGCTATTTGGTGGCCTATGACATCACACATGGTCCATGGAATATTGAGGACATTGGTAAGTATTTTTACCTTGAAACATGCCCTACACACCCGGATTCAACACTATTATTGTAAATCTCGGTATTTCCAACATATATTGTATGCCAAAGATTGTATATATCATATGTTTGGAGAACCCTACTTAACATCTTTTAATGTATGACATACCAATTTTGTAGGAAAAATATTCCTATATAGGGTTGGTTTGATGCTTTGGGGCCTCATAAATGGCCCATGAGACACAAAAGAAAATGTTATGGTGTAATATTATTGCATTTGGCCCTAAACCATGCATTGGGCAACGAGAACCATCATTCACACAAAAAACTTGGAATTCCACCATATGTCACTCATTGTAAAAAACATAAATAAATGATTAGTATTTAATAACTGTCATAAACAATAATAAATAATATAAATAACAATTAATATAAATAGTTATTAATGAAATACAAATAGATGCTTGTTCACCTTCGTGACCATTCAATGCGTATATAGATAAATCGTCATGGAGGTATTGTACATCATTTATATTTTATTCATCATTCATATTTTATTCAATAGATGAATGGTGTACAATACCTCCATGACGGTTTATCGATATAGGCATTGAATGGTCACGAAGGTGAACAAGCATGTCTCTTTGCCTTTCATTAATTACTATTTATATTATTTATTATTGTTTGTGATGGTTATTTAATATTAATCATTTATTTATGTTTGTTACGTTCTCTCTCCCTTAAGAAAAGCTTTGTCCTCAAAGCTATCTAGTAAATATTATTCATTCATTGAAACTTACTCTTCGATTTTTATTTCCTTTCAATAATTATATCATACAAAATGATTTCTTTATTTGTATCATATTTGTACTTGGAATTAATTCACCTCCATCCATTTATGCTTGGAAATAAATGGCCTTAATAACTTACCCAAGGATCTCTCATTCCACTCTTGTGATCTTGACCTAACTTAACATTGTTGTTTAGGAAAAATCTACCTTATGACCTAATGGTCTGCGGTCACCAACATACAAATATCAAACTTGCAGACATAAAACTATCTATAAATTTGAGAGAGAAATAGGGAAGAAAGATAATGCACCTTATTTATGAAGGTTGGTCCTAGCTTTGAACCTTCACTCCAAATGCTCCAGAATGCTCCACGATGATCCACACCTGCAAAAGAGATAGATTCCTTCCTACATGAACCTTAGATGTTATTTAAAGATAATGAGAACATATTTCATAAAATCATAACATATAATAATATTTATGCACCAATTGTGGAAGAAAATCTCTCTTTATTGATAAGAAGTAGTGAAAGATACAACCTCTATCTGATACAAGCCCTCATGATCTGCTAGCCAAGGAACTGAGTTCTGTTGCTCCAAATCTCCAAAGGTATTCCTCCAGCATAACCTTTCTCTCTTAGGATGCTTCCTCAACCTCTACCCCTCTCCTCTATTTATACTTGGTGATCAAAGTGAGTTACAAAGGTTGATATGGTTAGGGAGGTTGGGGACGTTATGATTACGAACCCAAATTTCTATGACTAATCATGTTTTTTTTTTAAATTTTGGATTAATGTAACCACGGGTATGAATAATAGCAAGTCATGAATGGACCATTACTTCTGTGAAGGAAAACCATGATTGCATAGTGTGATCATATAACCGTGGGTTGCATATGTGGCTACCCACGAATGACTCGTGATATGCAATGTCAGTAGTCATGATTACAAGTTAAGCTCAATAAAAAACATAGGAAAGAATAGAAAGAGTAAGATGTATTAAAACACATGTTCATCTATAGGATTTAGGCAACTTCTACCCATTTTTTCCTTTTCTGTATTGACGCATTCAGTGTCAGTACTCGAACAGAGAATTTCCATCTCACAGTATAACAGATGCCTCCTAATGTATGAGGTCAAAGGAAAGCGACAGCGGAAATACATTACAATATTTATCTTGGAGAACTCAGTTACCAAGGTTGTAGAGAGGTACGTTAAATAGACAGCTCAAAGTCATGTACAAAATCATTTCTAAGGATTCCATGTTCAATAAAGTGGAACACTAACTCCTTTACAATATTTGATTACATCATATAGTATGGGAAACAAGGCCACGTATGTTTTACAATGGTGGATCAAATCCACAATATACAATGATGAGTCTTCAATACCTAGAAGTAGTTTCACAAAACATAACACAATCTTACACAGCTTAGGTTATAGAGATTGTAACCTAAAGTCTTCGTCCAAATCCATAGTAACTGGTACAACTCCTACCATGTGAATATGTGAGTTGAAGTCAAACATGGAAGGAATCCATTAGAGTGCTGGTAAATGAATGATGCTAACATATGAGGAAAAGGAGTTCACCAATATGAGCAGTGAATCCTAAGGTACCATATTCGGAACTCTAGGTCTTCGACTTCAAGAGGTAATGATCAGAAAAAGTAGTGTGAGGAGGAAGGAAATGAATCCTTCAACATATCACAAGAATAACTAGAAGACTCGGCGAGAGAAGGTAGACACAATGTAATCTAAGGAATGAAAATGATAGGAATCAGGATAATCAGATAGAGGAAAGGATCCTTGAATAGTGAGCACGACATAGAGATGACCGAGGGAAGATTTATACTTTTAGATGATACAACTAGACTTATATGCCATGTAGGAGACATGATCAAATTCCTCATGTATAAAGGACAAGTGGAGGAGTAATAAATCGAAGTGATAGTTGAACTAGGAAGTGAAAAACTGAGACATGAGTATCGAGAGGTTCAAAGAGTGATTTGTTCAAGGATGACATGTTTTGTAATATCCCAAAAAATTTGGAAAAATTTAAAAATTTTCAAGTGACATAAAATGTCTATAGTCGCAGCTAAGTACCTGACCATGGACTTAACCACCCGGGCTAAGAGCCCCAAGAACATGTAAAGGCATAAAATTTGCTGAAACAGAATGCTTAAACTTGTACACTGAACTAGAATATGAACACATGAGTATCTATCATGCACAGATGCAATTATTCAACATACAAAGCTATAATTATTTATCTTGCACAGTGGAATCAACATGCATCCACACAAGCATTCATTTTAACATGTTCATCATATCATTAATAGTAATCATGGTTGCAGCAGTAAAAAATGGACAAGATCACTTATCTTATGAAAACTTTGTTCCATAACCAGCTACATTGTTGCAACGTTCCACCCAACCATAGGCCAGGGTGCTCCTTAATCTCTCAGCAATGTTGCCACCCCCAAGCTGGGCATGATTCTCCAAGAAGTAAGGGAACTAGAAGGCTTACACATAGTCACGGATATACAAAACACACTACCAAGCCAACAAAGTTGGGTTTATCAGGCCATTAGGGAGTTGGGAAAGGCTCAATGCTAAGCTGGTGGGCTTATTACAGAGCCAAGAACACCTACACCAGAACTAGCCTGAGCTCTAAGACACCCAAACACACCCAACACAAGGAATCAGTCCTTTCTCTGCTACACAGTCCCTCAGGCCCTGCATTCCCTTCCAGTGCTATTCAAGGGTGATGGAGAAGAAGGACAGCCCTCTAGCCCTGTCTATGTGGTTTCCAACCACCAGGTTTATCAAGCAAACCAAGCTCCCATCCTTGCTCCAAATACAATGTAAAGACCAACCATTACACTCAGGCAATTAATTTAGCTGTCACAGCTTAAACAGGGAAAACGAATCCCAAGCGAATCATACAGTCCCACACGTATCAGTGGAGATGGGGAAAGAATAGTTCTGGAATATAATTAGCATACATTACCAACATACACAGGGAAAACAGTAGTCCATTTTTCACAATTGAGGCCGCTGAGGAAAAACGTACACAGACCACACTTGGGGACGAATTTACGGTATCTCGACCGGTGCATGAACAACCACAATGCATAACCCACAAATCAGCCCCTGAGCAAAGGACGGAGCCACACCATTCTCAAATTCGTAAAGGAAAAACTACATGGTTAAAACCAGGAAGTCTTGTGCATGAGAGAATAATGAACGGGCAATGGTTCAGGCGTGAAAATGAACAGCCTACAGAGAGGACGCGAAATTGGATGTGCGTGATCCTTCAACACAGTCATGGAGAGTGGAATCTCTGTGTGTGGATGAGAAACATGAGGAAGGAACAAACTGTGGAGTTCGTGCGCAGTGGAGAGAGTGCCTGGGTGTTTCTTGCTGGTGGAGTGTGTGTGTGGGTGAGGACTGACAGTCCTGCCACCCCACTCCCCAAAACAATTAACTGCCTCAACCACCACCAGCAATTCTTAATGAAAGTGGTTGGAATAAAATAGGGGAAGAAGACACATGGGTATTTTCCCTCATTGGCCCAGGTTTGTCAATTTCCCCACCTTATCCTTGTGAAAATCATGCCCCTTTCGATTTAGTTGCTGCGATAGTAGTTGGTCAGGTTCATTTAATTAATTGTAGATGCATATTTACATGATGGCAAACATAATATATGCTGCATGCCCCGATATACCATTGGTGACAAATTAAATCCAAAACATAGCATAACCGATCAATGGTGGGGCCTTGGCCTTTAGCTCCTCACCATGATCATTCGCAATATATACATCATATACATCCAATGCAACGGAGTCAAAACTGGGGTGTTACAAAACAGTTTATAAATGAACATGGGATTGCTTCTTTAAAAGAACCTATAACTAAAAGGTGTAATCTTGAAAACTTGTGTTAGTGCTATTAATGACTTAACAGCTGTAATTCTATCAGAGTTAGAAAAGGACTTGCATTTTGTTGCTGCTAGATGTACTGATGTTTATCTTTTTTCAAGTAGGTAAGAATTCTTGTATGTGATCAGGGCTTACTTAGCATTCAGCTAACTCAATTAGACTGATGGTTCCTTATAGGTTTAGCAAGTAAACGTAAGATCCAGTAGGGTGTTATTTAAAATCATGTTGATAAGCTACTTCCCTAGCATGATTAAGATGCTAGTCTTAGAAAATGTTTATTATGTTGATTGTCTTCAAGGAGGTAAAGTTAATATTTTTTTGTCATTACAAATCCATAATAAAATTATAACAAACTGCACCAGCATAGTTATAAAACGCATTCCAAATATTATGCCAAAGGAAACAATCAAATTATTGTTTAGTTTGAGTTCAAGAACACCATATACTTTTGTTGAAAGCAAACTTGATTTGGATTTTAACTAAGATGCATTTATAGTACTCTGTCCTTTGCTTAGTTGAAGCATACATTGGATTCTAGTTTTGAGCATCAATAAAATGAATCATATACAAGATCTACTTCATAAATTCCTAATCCATCATACTAGCTTATTTTTGCTGGAAAAGAGTTACTCTAAAAACTCCTATGACCTAAATCCAAAGATGTGTACCATTTTTACCTTAATCTAGGTTTTCATTATATACTTTTCATGTTATAAAGGATGTACTCTTTATTCCTTTTATATGTATCTTTTACTTTAAAACCTGAGTGCACCCTTAGCTACGACTAATTCTTCATGCAAATTAATTAGTAGAATTGAAATATCTTTATGCAGATTCTTGGCACAAGAAGTTAGAAAAAGAATCTATTTAAAAATGACAAGTCCTAAGGGTTACTTCATAACTTAAGATCATGTTTTATAACCTATGTATCATTAATCTAGATGGTAATGATATATATTATTGGCAATCATAAACAAAGTATAGTTTCTAATGATCAATCGTTTGATTGTAAATCACTTTGCTGCAGCGCTGACTATAGAACTTACCCACACTGGAGAAATTATTTGGAAAGACACATGGGATAGTTTCATCCACACATGGGTTGAATTATAACTCCAAACCCTATGCATTTTCTTTGCAAACTGAAGGTTCCTCCGTCTTGTTAGTCGAGCTGAGAGCTCACGACCATGGGAGATCTGTAACGACCTTCAAGATTGGAGCTTGCTTCCCTAAACAATTGTTGTGACTATTTGAGAGAGGTTGTGAGTGGTTTTTGGTATTTTTAATGGTTAAAGTAGTTACAATGAGTGTGGATATTGGTTTTTCTTCAGGGCTCGAGGGTTGTGCTTGTCTTGAGCCTGCAACTGAAAAATCAGAGCTTCGGCCAGGAGTATATCTTTGTCTGTTTGAGTCGATTTTCTTATTGTTCCTTTGTAGTGGTGACTCAAGGTCTTCTTGTCTTCCAGCACAATGCCAACATGACCTAGGCTGCCCATTTCACCTCACATTCAACTCGAAACTATAACAGGTAAATACTTACCATCATTTCGTTTAGATTAATTTTTACCAATTTTATCGGAACCGGACTGGTCATTGAACCAGCGAAGCCCAAAATGTGAACCGGACTGGAACCGGCAAAAAACCAGGTAAAAAACCGGCTGACTAAAAAATACATAAAATATTCATATTTTGTTAAAAACATATATATATTCATCATTTCATGTGCATACATATGAATACAAACCATTAATACAAAAATATGTAGAGTTTCTCATATATATAGCAAATATGGGTGCAAATATCCAAAATGAAAACATGAGAGGAATTGGATATTGTTTTAAAAATGAACCTGACAGAATTTTGGCAATACATGAAAACAAAGCAATTCCTCAAATACAAATAAAAGCCAGAGAAATAGAGGATATCGTGAACGAATACATATATTTTCCGAAAGCATACAAAATTAAATTAAATATGTGCCAAAGACAAAAATGCCCATCTAAGAATCAAATCTTACATGAATGTTTGGACGGAAAAAGAATCCTCCTTACAGAAGGAAACAATGTACCAAGGAAAAAAGATCAGAGAGAGAGAGAGAGAGTCCAAGGAAAAGAGTAACTAGAGAATCCCTCCACATAATAATGCATCATAAAAGCTTTAGAAAGTTTCTTTGGAGAGACCTCGTTTTACAACCTTGAAAACAGGTATACTTCAAGAAACCATATCTTAAGTTTTAACATTATACAGAAAACGAAGATCTCTCAGTAATAGCACTTCGTTTTCAACAGAGAACATTTCCGGCCTACAGCTGCACATGTATCTTTTCAAATATTAATTTGCACCAAAAAGCAAGCTGGTTTTGTTCAAGGCAATTATTTATACACCGCCCAAAAACTTGCTACTTCTTTCCTTGATGAAGTAAAAAGTAGTATTTTGCATTCTTTATGTACAACTCATACAACAGACTACATCATCTTTTTTATTTTGTGTTCCAAACTATATATGAAACCCCACATTGAAATGGTCATTTAGCAACAATCATCACTATATATATATTCCAGTGGCAATAAAAGGGAATAAAATTTCTAGAAATCTCTTCAAATTTAAAATACAGAAACATCTGAGATGTGCAATTCACCTTTACTATCTGACCAAGTTGGAATATAATTCAAAACAATATGTAATCACACCAAACGTTTGAAATAATCCCTGCCAGAAAGCATGTCAAAGGCAAAGGTTGTTAAACGAGTTGTGGTCAGAGAAGTGACAGATCAATCTTCAAATGTAGCTCCATGCCTACTCTTCTTTCCACTTGTAAGAAGAATAAATCATCTCTGCACTTACAAGTTATCTGCTATAACACAGGGTAATAGCAGGCTTTTGACAACTTATATTACTTGCATTACACTATAGAAGCAGTAATAATGCACTGATGCCAGTCACGGCAGGCAAAGATATTAAGACCCGCTCACAGCACCATTTGTCAATAAAGTAGAAAGTGGGGATAGATGGAATGCATCGTATGTCTGACTAACATTGTCTATTTTCTGGTTTTTTTTTTTTAAATGAGTTTCCTGAGTCCCCAGTCCAGACCGACCGGTTCCAGCCGGTTTTGACCGGTTCGGACGGTTTTGACCGGTTTTGGCCGGTTTCGGCCGGTTCCAGCCAGTCTGGAAAAAAATCCGTTTTTTTCAAAAAAAATTGCTGACCGGACCGGCCAACCCTGTAAACCGGTCAGACTAGCCGATTTTGCCGGTTCCGGTCCGGTTCCGATAACACTAATTTTTACAAAAGGTTTTTACCAATTTTAAGAAGGTTTCATAATACATAAAAGGTTTGTAACTTGCAAGTCCTTCTCCCAGCTCCAGCTCAGTAGGTGGAAGCGAGCTTACCCTTCAGTTTCACTTGAGCATACAAATTGGTAAGCCCCAGCTGCAAACGAGGGTTTCTTCCTACATAATGTTGTGGTTGTTGGAAGTTTGGTTCTTGCAGTTCAAAAGGGTCGGCCTCGGTTCCCTGTTAGCTTAGAGTTTCAATGCTTGCTTGCTTTCTATATAAGTATCAAAACCCTTAGAGGGTACTTTGTGTAGGGATGATGAAGGCTCTGGTAGCCACGATCAAAACTGGTTTTTAATTATCTGCCTTTACAACCTGAACAATGTCACTTGTTTTACTGCTTTCTATAGAGCTCAGCTCTAAGCCCTACGAGGCTGCTGACCTTGGTTTGGTTAATTTTTTTAGTTTTTAAAAATAGATTTTATAAGGTAAATAAAGATTGTTAATCAGTCAATACTTGTAAATGAATTCAAGGTTTTCACCTGTCAGTAAAGTATGGTTACTGTTCGATAAATGTTATTTTTTTTTTTGTTAATATTTGGACAGGCCTAAGTCTTAACTTGTAATTCTAAAGGCAATAAGCCATTTTCTTCCTATTTGATTTTGTTTCTAATAAATGGTTATTGTATTATTTTAAATTATTATCATGTAAATTAAAAAGGATTTACAGTGCAATGCATCATGGAAATTTTACTATGTTAAGAGTGCTATTATTACTCTGTTTGGCTCATAAGGGTAAGTTTTTAAGTATACCCTTTAGTTCGGTGAAAGACTAAATTTTACAAGGAAAATTTATTAGCTCTATTTTATTATTTTCCTTTAATAATTTTTACAGCTATTTTGATTTTTATAAAGGAAGATTTAGGGTAAACACTACAAGCTTGAGAATAGGATTAAGTTTATCTTTAAATAACCTAGGTAGTTGTATTTAAGTTACAGTAGAAACTTCTATCTTAAATCAGAGACACATATTGTCTGGAAATCAATTGTTATAAGATTGTTTTGAAAATTATCTTAACCTAAACCCTAGATCATAGTCGGTTCATTATACCTATGTTTATTTATTAAACTGTAAGTTTTGTGTTTTATAAAGAATAGTAGTATTAAAAATAGTTCTATAAGTAGTGTGATTACTAAATGTTTTTACATACCTATGTTTAGTTCTTATCTAAAGTAAATACATTTAATAAATACGGTATTTGCTACTTCTTTACAGAATAAATCATAAGCAAACTAGAGCTGGATTTAGCTACGTTTTTCATTCAGAGTAAAAAGAATCATCATATCTACCTAAACACCTAGCTGTACTAGAGTACTGCCTGAGCCAGGTGTGGAAAAATATAGTATGGAATTCCAATTCTATTTATTTCTAATTTAGCATATGTACTACTATTTCTAACATAATCTTCCAATTACTAATTCCAACAATACACAGTTACCCTTTCTTCATAAACCCTAATTAATTACTAACATGCATGTATTTGAATACTAGTAAACATTTTACTGAAGACAGTAAATAAATAAAATAACATCAAAACAAATAGAACCTAACAATGATAAGGCGACAATAGCTTAAGGAGGTTGTTCCTCCTAGCATACTCATGGAGGAAGCTTAGAATGCACTTCCTCAGGACCCCCAAGCCTGTTCCTAGTCCTCCTGGTAGAGTACAGGGTGAAGGATATTTCCTTAAGACCTTCTGTCACCTAACCGGTCCAATTACCTCAGTAATTCCAATCTACTCACAGCAGTAAGAACTTCAGCCTAATAGCTGCAATAAGTCCAGTCTCAACAGTTAACCCCTCAAACTCACTTCAGTAATCCCCTCCATCGAATTTCTCATGAGTAAATTCATTCACTCTGAATGATCGCCTCTCAGAAATGAGTAGCTTCAGTTGTCGTCAATGGGAAATTTTATAGAAATGCCTAGGTCTTCTGGGTCAGTTTTCGTTTAATGAGCCACCTGCTCCAATTCCACTTTCTTGGAGAATCATGACCACAAATATAGGGAAGTTGCCACCTGCAATAGTTGGAAGTAGTTTGAGGATGTTGCCACTTGTCTGTGTACTCTCTACCCAATCTCCTCCATCGAGTGACCAGTAAACACTCTTTTAATAGCTTCTCTAAGCTATTGTCTCATTATTTATTTATTTATAAATAAAATATTCTGAATTAAATTAATTATTCTTGACCCCCTTGGTCATAAATTACAAACTTAGCATAAAATATAACACAATGTTCCTCAAATAACATGAAATTGTTTTTGCAAATTGGGGCATGTGACATACACACCCCCTTATATTATAACATCGTCCTTGATGTTATTTATTCCTTGTCCTAAGAGTTCCCCTGAAATAGAATTGGATATGCATCCCACACACGACTTTCCAATTCCCAGGTGGCTTCCTCTAGACCAAGGTGCTTCCATTGCACCTTCACCTGACCAATGGTGCGATTCCAAAGTGACATCTCCCTCTGTTCGAGGATACAATCTGGTTCCACCAGAAAATATCCTTCAGGTTCCACCTGCACATCATTCCAATTAATAACATGAGTAGTATCATGTACATTTTTTTTTAATATAAAAATGTGAAAAACATTGTGAACTCTTAGATTTGGTGGTAGAGCTAACTGATATGCTACATGTCCTATCCTGGACAGTATTTCAAAAGGACCACAATATCGAGGGGCTAGCTTGGCACAGTGGCCCAGCCTCAGAGAACTATTTTTGGGTCTCACCTTAATAAAAAAATGTTCGCCTACCTAGAACTCCTTTGGAGTTCGTTTAAGGTCTGCTTGACTTTTCTGTCAATCTTGCGCAATTTTCAAATTACCTTGTACCTATTTTACAATTAACTCCATTTCTTTCAATAATTCAGGTCCTAATACTGACCTGTCCACTGGATTACTCCAAGAGATAGGAGTATTTTTTTTCCTTCCATAAAGAATTTCGAAAGGACTATACCTAGATGAAGCTTGATAATGATTATTGTAAGCAAATTCTACCAAGTGTAAAAAAGCTTCCCATTTACTTGGTTTCTCCTTTATGTACATTCTGAGTAGATCCTCCAATACCTAATTTACTCTTTCAATCTGTCCATCAGTTTGAGGATGGAAAGAGGTACTAAAGTTTAACATAGTATTTAATCCTTTAAACAAAGATTTCCAAAAATTACCTATAAATTTAGGGTCTCGGTCTGAAATTATCACCTTTGGTATTCCATGCAACCGAAAATTTTGTTTTAAGAAAATATCAGCAATATTTGCATCTTTATAAGTAGTTTTTACAGGTATAAAATGGGCTTCTTTACTCAATTTGTCAACCACTACCATTATTGAGTCGTTTAAGTTCTGATTTCTAGGTAATCACGTAACAAAATCAAGGTTAATTATCTCCCATTTCCAGCTAGGAATAGGCAATGGTTGAAGTAGCCCAGCTAGATGCCGATGTTTAGTTTTTACTTGCTAACATTCTGAGCATCTAGCAATATATTCTGCCAGTTCATTTTTCATGTTTGGCCAGAAATAATCCTTTATTAGCATGGTTATAGTTTTCTGATAACCCAGATGCCCTGAATAAAGAGTTTTATGAATTTCGTTTAAAATTAACAACTTAATCTTAGGTACATTAGGTACATATAATCTGTCTTTATACAGTAATAATCCTTTTTCATTCAAGTTGTACCCTATACTTAGAATTTCTATTAAATTCTCTTTTACTTTTGCTTGTAATTTTCAGTAATTTTCATCTTGTTCTATTCCACCTTCAAGTTATTCTTCCAAGACTGTTGTATAAGTGTTGATGGATGTTGTACAATTCAGCTTTGCATTTCTACTTAATGAATCATCAACCTTATTCTCATTTCCTTTAATGTGTTGAATTTCAAAATCGTATTCACTTAGAAAAGATAGCCACCAAGATTGCATAGCATTCAAGTTAGGTTGATCTAACAGGTATTTAAATCCTTTATTATCCGTCATTAATATAAAATTCCTTCCAATAAAATGATGACGCCACATCTTTAAGGCATGTATGACAGTAGCTAATTCTAAGTCATAGGTCACATAATTTTTCTCATGAATCTTCAGTTTCCTAGACTCATAAGCAATGACATGTCCTTCCTGAGTTAATACTCCACCTAAACTGTCATTGCATGCGTCAGCACATACTATAAAATCTTTATTAGGGTCAACAATTCTTAAAATTGGTGCAATGGTTAATAACGTTTTTAACTTTTTAAAACTATCTTCACACTTCTGATTCCAATCGAATTTATTCCCCTTTTTCTGCAAAGAGGTTATAATATTTGCAATTCTTGAAAACCCTTCGATGAACCTCCAGTAATAACCGATAATCCCTATAAATGATCGGACATCAGTTACGTCTTTTGGGACTGGCCAATCTTTGATTGCCTTTATCTTTTCACGGTCAACCAAAATCCCTTCTTTAGTCACCACATGACCTAAATACTGGATTTTATCTTTAAAGAAGTCACATTTACTAAATTTTACGAAAATTTGATGCTCTCGTAACTCTTGCAAGACAATTTTTAATTGTTCTTTATGTTCCTCTTCATATTTTGAGTAAATTAAGGTTTTGTTAATAAATACGACCACAAATTTATCTAGATATTTGTGCATTACATTATTCATCAGACACATAAAAACAGTTGGAGCATTAGTAATCCCGAAGGGCATAACAACAAAATCGTAATGTCCATATTGAGTCCTAAATGCCATTTTAAAGATGTCTTCATCTTTGATTCAGACCTGGTGATATCCAAACCGTAAATCAATCTTTGAAAACAATGTGGCTCCATGTAGCTAATCAAACAGATCATCTATGCAAGGTAACAGATATCTATTCTTGATAGTCATTTTATTTAATTGATGATAATCTATACATAGTCGTAGAGTTCCATCCTTCTTCTTAACAAAGATGACAGGTGCCCCCGAGGGAGACACACTGGGTCTAATGTAGTTCTTATCAATAAGTTCTTTTAACTGTGAATTAAGTTCATTTAATTCTAGTATATTCATCTGATAAGGGGCTTTTGATCTGGGCACTGCATCAAGTACTAGCTCAATAGTAAAATCTAATTCCCATTTCGGAGGAAGTCCTGGAATTTCTTCTGAAAATACATCTGAATATTCCCTTAGAATCATAATATCTTCCAATTTTAATTTATCTCTTTTGTTAATTTTTTCTTCATCGATTACTGTTACTACATAAGCCTTATATCCTTTTCTAACATCTCTCTTAAGCTGCAGAGCAGAAATCTACCTTACGGCTGTTTTTCTAGGGATTCCCCTTACATTTATTAACTTTTCATCGTTATTTATGCAACTAAATTTTTTATCAAAGCAATTCAAGACCACCCTATGCTGCTCTAACCAATCCATACCAATTAATATATCATATGAACCTAAAGGTAGCACATTGAATTTAAAAAAGGTTTCAAACTTATCCAAAGTTACTACACAATTCTTAACAAAGCTAATTACCTTTCTCTTTGCACCAGTAGCTAGCTAAACTAACCAAGATCTTGCAAACTTTTCAACTGAAAGCTTACACTTTTCTACTAAATTAGGAGAAGTATAGCTTAAAATAGCTCCTAGATCAATTAAAATAGATATAGGTATTTGATTTATCTTATCTTCCACTTCCACCATGGAAGTTTGATAATCTGCTTGCCGGTTTTCTAATGCTGCATTGATCCTGGGAATTGTCCTTGCTAGATCACTAGCAGTCATCTCCTCTTGTATTGTGTGTATGTTGCTAACAATCTTCTTTCGATTGGGGTATACTGATGCATAATGCATACCATTTCATTCCCAACACTTTATGGGTTCCTTTTGTTCAAATTTCTTTCTATAGTTATTGTGGTTGTTAGCAGATTCTTTATTCCTTTGATTATTTGGATTGGTTTGTGAATTACTTTTTTCCCTTGGAAATTCTTACTAGGAAAATTTCTGGTGTTACTATTTTTAGAATTTCAATTAGGTACAAACTCTTTCTTCTTTTGTTTAAAGTTATTATTCCTTTTAGCCTTCTAGTTGGCCATACTCTCCTTTTTATGATTCTATTCATAACATAAATTCGCTTTTCTCATTGCTTCTTCTAATGTTTTCGGATTGTCATACTCAATCCTGTCCTTGATATGATAAGGTAAACATCTGAGAAACCGCTATACCTTAGGTTTCTCATCCACAATATATGGCACATACCTGAGTAGACTTAGAAATTTACTATTCAGTTCTTTCATATTCATTGTACCCAGTTTTAACTTGTAGAATTCCTTAGCCCTTTCCTCATAGTACTATTCAGATAAAAATTTCTTTTTGAAATATTTCTTGAATGTACTCCAATTTATGTTTTTCTCCCTTATATCTTTCACTCTTTTTAAGTCCTGCCACCATATGTTAGATTTTCCCGTAAGATTATAAATAGCCATCCTATCCTTCAGTTGATTAGAGTAGTCATAAATTTGGAAGTATTTCTTTATCCCAAACAGCCAGGATTTTGCTTCTTCCCCCTTCTCAGTTTCTCCATTAAATGTTGGTGGATTGATCTTCTTG
Organism: Pseudotsuga menziesii; assembly: GCA_001517045.1. Taxonomy (NCBI): domain Eukaryota; kingdom Viridiplantae; phylum Streptophyta; class Pinopsida; order Pinales; family Pinaceae; genus Pseudotsuga; species Pseudotsuga menziesii. The sequence continues at coordinate 198,077 of LPNX010142873.1, read as the reverse complement.
AACTCCCCATATATTTCTTCATGAGGTTTATATTTTTTCTTCCTAGTATGGTGGTTATCTTCACTACTGTCACTAGTATAATGAGAGTTTTGTTTACGTAAATCACCATATACTTCGGAAGATGAGCTACTTTCATTTTTAACTTGTTTAGTCTTTTTATCTTTATGCTGGTAACCTATATCTTTAGTCTCAGTTATTTTACCCTTTCCCTCAGTATGAAATGTTTCTATTAAGATCTGATTTAGCTCCTCTTGAGCTCTTAGAATTCTCTCATTTTCTTTCTTAACTAATTCCATCTCTGATTTTAATTCTTTAACTATTTGTAGTAGTTCAGAAGAATTATTAGTTATCTCTTCTTGTATAGGTTCTTTTTGAATATTATTTCGTTCAGTGTAAGGATATTCCTCATCTGCATATTCTTCCAATCTATCCATACATGTCATTAACTAAGAAACAAAATTCTCTGGGTGTATCATTCAAAGAAAACAACATCAACATATCTATTTAAATTTACTATTCCACATAAGCAAGCTGAGCTACATTCAGGCCTAGTGTTTGAACCTTGTGCTCTGATACCACATGTAATATCCAAAAAAAATCGTAAAAATTTAAGAATTTTCAAGTGACATAAAATGTCTATAGTCGCAGCTAAGTACCAGCTAAAGGTTAGCGGGAAATGAAACAATTTATAAACGAACATGGGATTGCTTCTTTAAAATAATCCTGTAACTAAAAGGTGTAATCTTGAAAACTTGTGTTAGACTTGCTATTAATGACTTAATAGCTGTAATTCTATCAGAGTTAGAAAAGGACTTGCATTTTGTTGCTGCTAGATGTACTGATGTTTATCTTTTGTCATGCAGGTAAGAATTGTTATATGTGATCGGGGCTTACTTAGCGTTCAGCTAACTCAATTGGACTGCTAGTTCCTTACAGGTTTAGCAGGTAAACATAAGATCCAATAGGGTGATATTTAAAATCACGTTGAGAAGTTACTTCCCTAGCGTGATTAAGATGCTAGTATTAGAAAATTTTTATTATGTTGCTTGTCTTCAAGGAGGTAAAGTTAATCTTTTTCTGTCGTTACAAATCCATAATAAAAGTATAACAAACTGCACCAGCATAGTTATAAAATGCATTCCAGATACTATGTCGAAGGAAACAATCAAATTACTATTTGGTTTGAGTTCAAGAACACCATATACTTTTGTCGGAAGCAAACTTGATCTGGATTTTAACTAAGATGCATTTATAGTACTCCGTCCTTCGCTTAGTTGAAGCATACATTGGATTCTAGTTTTGAGCATCAATAAAATGAATCATATACAAAATCTACTTCATAAATTCCTAATCCATCATCCTAGCTTATTTTTGTTGGAAAAGAGTTACTCTAAAAACTATTATGACCTAAATCCAAAGATGTGTACCATTTTAACATTGATCTAGGTTTTTCATTATATACTTTTCATATTATAAAGGATGTACTCTTTATTCCTTTTATATGTATCTTTTACTTTAAAACCTGAGTGCACCCTTAGCTATGACTAAATCTTCATGCAAATTTATTAGTAGACTTGAATTATCTTTATACAAAGTCTCGGCACAAGAAGTTAGCAAAAGAATCTATTTAAAAATGAAAAGGCCTAAGGGTTACTTCATAACTTAAGATTATTTTTTATAACCTATGTATCGTTAATCTCCATGGCAACGATATATATTATTGGCAATCATAAACAAAGTATATTTTATGATGATCAATGGTTTGATTGTCAATCACTTTGCTGCAATGCTGACTATAGAACTCACCCACGCTGGAGAAATTATTTGGAAAGACACGTGGGATAGTTTCATCCACATAGGGGTTGACTTATAACTCCAAACCCTACGCATTTGCTTTGCAGACTGAAGGTTCCTCCTTCTTGTTGGCAAAGATGAGAACTCATGGCCATGGGAGATGTGTAACTACCTTCAAGCTTGGAACTTGCTTCCCTAAACAATTGTTGTGACTGTTTGAGAGAGGTCATGAGTGGTTTTTGGTATTTTTAATGGTTGAAGTAGTTACAGCAAGTGTGGATATTGGTTTTTCTTTAGGGCTCGAGGGTTGTGCTTGTCTTGAACCTGCAATTGAAAAATCAGAGCTTCGTTTAGTTGAGTTGATTTTCTTGTTTTTCCTTCGCAGTGGTGATTCAAAGTATTCTTGTCTTCTGGCATGGTGCCAACACGACCTAGGGTGGCCATTTCACCTCAGCTTCAACTTGAAACTATAGCATGTAAAGACTTACCCTCATTTCGTTTAGATTAATTTTTACAAATTTTTTTTACCAATTTTAAGAAGGTTTCTAACTTACAGGTCCTTCTCTCAGCTCCAACTCGGTACGTGGAAGAGAGCTTACCCTTCATTTTCACTTAAGCATACAAATTGGTAAGCCCTGGTTGCAAACGAGGGTTTCTTCCTGCATAATATTGTGGTTGTTGGAAGTTTGGTTCTTGCGGTCAAAAAGGCACGGCCTTGGTTACCTGTTAGCTTAGAGTTTAAATGCTTGCTTGATTTCTGTATAAGTTTTGAAACCCTTAGAGGGTACTTTGTGGAGGATGATGAAGGCTCTGGTAGCCGTGATGGAAACTGGTTTTTAATTCTATGCCTTTACGGCCTGAACAGTGTAACTTCTTTTACTACTGAACAATGTGACTTCTTTTACTGCTTTCTATAGAGCTCGGCTCTAAGCCCTATGGGGCTATTGACCTTGGTCTAGCCTAATTTTTTTAGTTTTTAAAAATAGATTTTAGAAGGTAAAGAAAGATTGTTATTCAATCAAGACTTGTAAATGAACTCAGGGTTTTCACCTGTCAGTAAAGTATGGTTACTGTTCGATAAATGTTATTTTGTTTTTGGTTAATATTTGGACAAGCCTGAGTCTTAACCTATAATCCTAAAGTCAATAAGCCATTTTATTCCGATTTTATTTCGTTTCTAATAAATCCTTATTATATTATTTTAAATTATTATCATGTAAATTAAAAAGGATTTACAGTGCAATGCATCATGGAAATTTTACTGTGTTAAGAGTACTATTATTACTCTGTTTGGCTCATATGGGTAAGTTTTTAAGTATACCCTTCAGTTCAGTGAAAGAATAAATTTTACAAGGAAAATTTCTTAGCTCTATTTTAATATTTTCCTTTAATAAATGTTACAGTTGTTTTGATTCTTATAAAGGAAGATTTAGGGTAAATACTGCAAGCTTGAGAATAGGATTGAGTTTATCTTTCAATAACCTAGGTATTTGTATTTAGGTTACAGTAGAAACTTCTATCTTAAATAAAAGACACATATTGTCTAGAAATTAATTGTTATAAGATTGTTTTGAAAATTATCTTAACCTAAACCCTAGATGATAGTATGTTTACTATACCTATGTTTATTTATTAAACTGTAAGTTTTGTGTTTTATAAAGAATACTACTATTAAAAATAGTTCTATAAGTAATGTGATTACTAAATGTTTTTACATACCTATGTTCAGTTCTTACCTGAAGTAAATACATTTAATACATACAATATTTACTACTTCTGTACAGAATAAATCATAAGCAAACTAGAGCAGAATTTAGCTACATTTTTCATTCAAAGTAAAAAGAATCATCATATTTACCTAAACACCCATCTGTACTAGAGTACTGTCGGAGCCACGCGTGGAAAAATATAGTATGGAATTCTAATTCTATTGATTTCTCATTTAGCATATTTACTACTATTTCTAACATAATCTTCCAATTACTAAGTCCAACAATACACAGTTACCCTTTCTTCGTAAACCCTACTTTATTTACTAGCATGCATGTATTTGAATACTAGTAAACATTTTACTGAAAATAGTAAATAAATAAAATAACATCAAAGCAAATAGAACTTGTCAATGATAAGGCGACAACTGCTTAAGGAGGCTGTTCCTCCCAACCTACTCCTAGAGGAAGCTTAGACTGCACTTCCTCAAGACCCCCAAGCCTGTTCCTGGTCCTCCTGGTAGAGTACTGGGTGAACGATATGTCCTTAAGACCTTCTGTCACCTGAATGATCCAATTACCTCAGTAATTCCAATCTGCTCACAGTAGTAAGAACTTCAGCCTAATAGCTGCAATAAGTTCAATCTCAGCAATTAACCCCTCAAACTCACTTCAATAATCCCCTCCATCGAATTTCTCATGAGTAAATTCATTCACTCCGAATGATCACCTCTCAGAAATGAGCAGCCTCAGCTATCTTCAGTGGGAAATTTTATAGAAATGCCTAGGTCTTCTGGGTCAGTTTTCATTTAATGAGCCACCTGCTCCAATTCCACTTTCTTGGGGAATCATGACCACAAATATAGGGACATTTCCACCTACAACAGTTGGAAGTAGTTTGAGGATGTTGCCACTTGTCAGTGTACTCTCCACCCAATCTCCTCCACCAAGTGACTTGTAAACACTCTTTTAACAGCTTGCCTATGCTTTTGTCTCATCATTTATTTATTTATAAATAAAATATTCTGAATTACATTAATTATTCTTGACCCCACTTGGTCATCAATTACAAACTTAGCATAAAATATAACACAATGTTCCTCAAATAACATTAAATTATTTTTGCAAATTGGGGCATGTGACATACACACCACCTTCACCTGACCAATGGTGTGATTCTAAAGCAAGATCTCTGTCCATTCGAGGATACAATCTGGTTCCACTAGAAAATCTCCTTCAGGTTCCAACTCATGAGAAATTCGATGGAGGGGATTACTAAAGTGAGTTTGAGGGGTTAACTGCCACTTGTCAGTGTACTCTCCACCTAGTCTCCTCCACCAAGTGAGTAGTAAACAGTATTTTAATAGCTTCCCTAAGCTGTTGTCTCATCATTTATTTATTTATAAATAAAATATTCTGAATTACATTAACTATTCTTGACCCCACTTGGTCATCAATTACAAACTTAGCATAAAATATAACACAATGTTCCTCAAATAACATTAATTTTTTTTTGCAAATTGGGGCATGTGACATGTTTCCAGCATACTTATAACCCAAAGAGTGAAATTATTCCTTAACTTTCTTGTTAAGTTTTAATGAGTCCAACAAATTCAACTCAAGTCTCTCTTCATTTTTGACAAGCTTGAAGAGGGGAGAGAATAATGCTTGAAATGTCACTGATTCGTGGATTTTACGAGCTCGAATTAGTGGATGCTCGCCGGTGCTTTCATAGTTTTTAGAGTCTAAAAACTCCAAAGAAGACTCTAGGGGGGCACTTTTTCGTAAATTTAGTCTCTTGAGTATGAAAAAGTATAAAAAAACCACAAGAGAACTCTCTTAGCTTCCGAAGAACTAAGGTATACATTTTTCGTACTAAGTCGGAAAGGTCCGAAAAAGGGGTAAACTATCACCAGACCAAAACACCTTCAAAAGCAACATATATCCCGAGTTTAACAATTGTGAAGGAAAGATCACTCAGAAAGTTCCATTTATTTATGAGAATGGGACTGACAACAGTAAACTCGATGCCTTGTTCTTTAGGTTTTAGTGAGCATGACAAAGACATAAAGTACACTCAGAATAGTTTTCATATTTGGGTCCAGAGCACGAAAAAGAGAAAACTAAGCTCGATAATGTTCATTTTCCTTAAGTTTAGTCCTCCATGTCCAAAAAAGAGATAACCCTATGCATGAATATACTCTTCTAAATTCTGAAGAAAATAGAGTGTTTTTTTTGGTAAATAATACACATGGTCCGAAAAAGAGATAACCTACTTCCAATGTGGATGATCGTTCAATTTACCTTAATGAGTCTAAACGAACAAGTTTACTCGGTTGTCAATTCAATTTTAAGGAGTCAAACCAGGGCCTAAAGATAACTCCATAATTTCGGGGAGCCTTATAATTGGGTGTATCTTGGTAAAAAGATGCAAAATGAGGCTCATTTTGTCATGAAAAAACAACTATGAGGGCTCCCACAACCTAACAAAACTGCAACATGGGTGCGATAAAGACAATAAAATTTTGTAAACTAGGGTTACCCATGGAAAGGAGTCCCTATCCATGGAAGAGCAATGATGTGTGTAAGGTGAAGAGTGGTTTTACACAATAGTCCATGGAGGAAAAGAGATCCTAGGGTTAAATGGAGGATGAGGTATGAGTGCAAATTATGTAGCGAATACCGACTCCTATATGTGACGAAAATCAACTTTTGGATCATTTGGGACCTATAGCATCTAGGGAAAACACATGGTATTAATTCAAATAATAAAAAATGACTTTGAACTATACAAAGTGGGTAAAAATTTCAAATTTTTACTATAAATAGTTCAAAATCAAAGCAAAACATAACATTTTGAGTTTTTAACCAATTTTAGCCATTTTACCTGTTTACCTCGATTGATCGTTGTGGGCAATCTGGTGGACCATTTTCAAATCCTCAATTTGTAGGTAATTATTCCATCCCTCCTCTTTAATTTCATGCATTCCAATTTTGAATTTAATGGTCAAATTATGGGTTTTTTTTCATCCCTAAAAGCACCACGGTGTAACCACGAATGGCCTTCATTAGACCCTTCGAATGCGAGTTACAACTGCGGGTTTCCAGAAGTGCAACCCGAGAATGGTTCATGCTATGCACACTGCACAATCACGATTACTGCACGGGCTTAGGTTTTTCAAAAAATTAATAATGAAATTGATTTTTATCAAAATTTAATGGTTATATTGTTTCATGGGTAGGGAATCATGGTGTTGGAATGGAGGAAAAGGGAGCACGAAGACATCGATCGTGAAGCAATGGGAGATATTGTGACTTTGCAATATTTGCAAAGATGTGGATTATTGAAATTCTATTGCATGTCAAACATGCGTGCACAAGTTTGTCTACTGGAGATGCTAGTGAACTTGTGGGACCATGATCTTGGGTTGTTTGACCTCCAAGGGGAAACCTTTGAGTTGAATGTAAAATATATTTACTTTATCATGGGATTATTTCATAGGGGATAACCCCTGTGAACCTGGAGGGTACTGGCCTGGGCAGTGACCCTCTCACCGTCCAATATTATATCAATAATTACAACTTTCTCGGGACTCAAAAATCAGGGACACAAATCGCGATTGCATAGATCACCAAATTTCCATTGAAATTACTAGTGAGCACTGTGGTTAGAGTTGTGGGATCATAAGCTCTACACTTAGCAGTGCATACACACATGCGCATAGTGGTAGAGTGTCTACAAGGTGCACTATTTGATTGGTGTTTGGGACTAGTCACGATCATGAAAAAACAGTTATCTAATTGCAGGAGGGGTAGAAAGAAGAACTTTGGATATGCAAGCATATTGGTTGCATTCTTCTTCAAGAGGGTTCCTACCATCAGTCCCACAGTGACACTACCATCATGCCCACAGTGTGAGACTAGACTTATGCGGTGGGGTGACATTTTCCTCTGACAAGGTGGTGGAGGTAGAATACATCGTGGATATGATGACGACTTCTACTCCTGATGGAGTAGGTAGGTGCCTGCTCTTGAGCAATTCCCTTATGTTGTCTTGGATTTCAGGGGCAATCCAGATCTCATCCTCCCTCCTGGAAGAGCATGGGGAGAGATGGGTATGATTTTTAAATTTTTAATTATTTTATTGTTATGAAATTTTTGTTCATAAATTTATATATACATATGCACTTGATTTTGATATAACTTGTGTTGATATGCAAATATAGGACTAGTCCTACTTGATGGACACCCCAAGACTTGTGTTCGGCCTATGGATATTTGAGGTGACGATGTAATGCTTCATTTGGTAGAGGGGAAGCTGGTCAAACTTACCCATGATGTCCCCACTCTCAAGATGGAGAGGATCCCTATCGCGAAGCAGGGTCATGTAGTTGGAGTTCCTCTATATCGGTTACACCTTCCCTGAAGGGTGACTAGGGTTGTGCTTTGTAACTAGGAGGATGTAGAGGCATTCATAGCCAAGGAGGCTGAGGATTGACCCTAGATATAGGAATTTTATGGATTTCGATCCTATTTTTGTATTTTGGTGTATTTATGATAGGATCCTTGAATCAAAATCGATGTATTTATAAACATATGTTACACACATATATGCATACCTAGTTATGTACATGTGTTTCAAATGCGTCTGTATATTTTCATTTTTACAATGTATGTGTTAAGTGTCAGTCGAGTATATAATTTGTAAATGCATCAATAATTTTGTTATGATTTCTTTAAATGTGATTGTATGAAATATATTCAAAATTCCTTTCAAGTAAATTGACTCATAAAAAATGACGTATTAAAGTAGGGTGTCTCACCTGATAATCACCATTAAGCTGGGAAACCACTAACTAGGATTCAAGCCTAAATTCCAAGCGAGTAATACCACGCAACGTAGCATCCCCAAGTAGCTCAATGACCACACTGTATTCATCCATATTATTAGTTGCAAGACCTAGACAGGCGACACTAAAGGAAACCAATTGTCCTAAGGGTGCATAAATGACCCAGGCAGTTGAAGCCAGGTTGTAAGTGTGATGGCTGGCACCATCAGTGAACCCTACGAGCCACTCAGACGACATCTGAAATAACAAGAAGAATATGTAAGAAACACTAACTAGAAATGACCTATTGTACATAAACATACAATAATAATACAAGAAAAAGTATCGTTCCTAAGCATAATAATTCTTTAGGTAGAGCCCATTTCTCGGCTACGAAAACTTGTTACCATCATAATCAATTAACTCATAAGCTCCCTTATTTAAAACTTTCGAAATGACATATGAGCCTAACAAAATGGAATTAAAATTTCCCATCCTCGGGGGTTCCTTGTCCTGATCCCAAAGAAACACAAGTTATCCCTCGGAGAAAACTCTAGGTTTTATGGCTTTATCCTATAGGTTTTTGACCCATTTCTTATTAGCCTCATTTGCAATAAGCACATCTCTGCGTTGTTCATCTAGATTCTCTAAGTGAAGAAAACGTTCTTCAATATTGGTAATGTCGAGAAGCACATGAATATCAATTTGTATAGATGGTATATCACACTCAACTAGTGTGATTTCTTTCACCCCATGAATGAGCTGGAAAGGTGAGAAAGCTGTACCAGTCTTGACATTAGTCTAGTATGCCCAAAGTGCAGGGTACAACATGATATGCCAATTTGACCTACTCACATTTGTTGTGTGCTTAAGAATGGTTTTCAAGGTCTTATTGACTGCCTCTACTTGTCCATTCTCCTAAGGGTAAAAGGAAGATGAATGATTTTTCCTAAAACCTAGCATTGTGGTCAATTCAGTCATCATGTTGTTCTAAAAATGACTGCCATGGTGAGTGAAAATATTATTTGGGACGTCGAATCTAGAAATGATTTGGTTGAAGACGAAGTACGTTGTCATTTTTTCATTGGCCTTAAAGGTAGGCAATGCCTCTGCCCACTTCATAAAGTAGTCTACAATGAAAATGATATACTTATGCCCCTAGTAGAAACTGGGTTGAACATCATAAAATCAACCCCCCACTTAGTGAAGGGCCCTACCACAATGACAGGAAATAAAGGAGCAGAGTGTGACCGCATATTTATGGTATAGAGCTGATAAGGATGGTAGCGGTTTACAACTTCCACAAAATATTTAAAGATAGTGGGCCAGAAATAACCAACACGTAGAATTTTCTGGGCCATTGCTAACCCAAAATAATGAACCCCACACGCTCCACTATGGGAATCATTTAGTACATGATTCACCTCCTCGTGGGTGGGGCACCGATGTAAGATAGAATCCACCCATTGTCGATATAAGGTATCGTCGATGATGAGGTAGTGTTTTGCATTAATTCACAACTTACGTTGATCTTCCTGTAAGAAGGACATATGACACATGAGAGTCTGGAGATATACTAGGATATCTCTGTACCAGGGATTATAAGTCGATATTAAGAAGAGTCTTCGTATACTACTATAGTCTCATCAGTCGATAATTCTGAGATCAATTCCGCGAACACTAATATTTTTTAGACTTAGCAGAATGAAAATCCAAGTAAAACTCTGGATAATGGTGATTCATTTATTAAATTTCTCCTCTATTATACGTCAAGATAAAACATACTGGAAAGGATTGGAATCTACAACTAATGTGGTTGTTCTCAGCAAGATATAGTTCCATAGTCTCTGGACGACATAAAATGTCTCTAATGCCAGCTTCTCAACATGTGAGTATCTAAGTACATGACCTACTAATGCTTGACTAATATAGTAGAAAACATGCTCTTGGAGCTCGTCGTATTCCTGAACCAGTACCACTCCTATCTTCGACTCAGATGAAACTAGATACAATATAAATTCTTTAGTGTAATCTAGTGGACTCAAGAGAGGAGCCGATAGTAAAGCCTTTTTCAATGCCTCAAAAGCACATTGTGTGGTTTTATCCCATGGAAATGGGGTGTCTTTCTTCAATAAGCACATGAAACCCTTTTTTATATTAGCATAATTGACTATAAATCGTCGAAGGAAATTGGATTTAGCCCTGTAGTCTCTGCAGTTTCTTGATAAAATGGGGAGGAGGGAGATTTACAATGGCCTCAACCTTTAACGGATCCACCTGTATACCTCTATTTGAAACAATGAACCCAAGTAACCGCCCCGACTTGATGTAGAAAAAACACTTGTGGGGATTCAGGCGTATTTTATAGTGTCTACATCATTAAAAAATCAAACGAATATGATTTATATGGTCCTTCCTCTTGTGAGAGTGGGCATGCAGATCATTTAAGTAACGCTCGACAATATGCTTTATGTCATGGAAGGAAAACATCATTTACTGTTGAAACGTAGCTCCAAAAATTTTCAAACCAAAAGGCATTTTCTTATATGAAAAATTCCCCCAAGGACAAATGAAGCTCATTTTGAGCTGGTGTTTCGATTTTATTTGAATTTGATTAAGTCCTCACTACCTGAACAAGCATCAATGATCTGGTCGCTAAATGACGTACGGTATTTATCCTTAGGACATGCTTTGTTTAAATCACTAAATTCAATGCAAACATGTATAATCCCTTGTTTTTTATCCACCCAAACAGGATTGGATACCCATTTCGTTAGGAAATCAGGTAAATAAACCCCAACTTTCAGCAATTTTTCAACCTCATCGTTGATGGCTACTGCTTTCTGCTGATTTACAGGTCTGAGATTTTGTCGAACATTAGGGTAGGTATGTATTTTATGTTTAACTATATATGGATCGATTCCTGATATCTCCTCATATGACCAAGAAAAGACATCACAAAATTCCATAAACAAGGAAGTGTAAATGGTAATCTCTTCCAGAGAACAGTTTGCACTACTATGCACAGTTTCCACGACATCCGGTTTCGCAGAGATGTTAATCAGAATGGTGGTAGAGATGTTTTCCATATTCCCCTTGGAAAAAATCCCCTCCTTAGGAAAAGGATTAATTGGAACATCAACATCTTCCGCAAGTCTCACATGGAACTCTGAATTCTCTATCTTTCTTAATTATGGAAGGAAGAAGGACTTGAAATAAAAAGGCCCTCACAAATATTTTTTGGTCCAATAATGGCTTCCAGAATGGATTTGTTGGAAGGAAAAACCATATCCAAGCAATCATAGTAATATGTGGGGTTCTCCACCCAAGCAGGCAGATATGATTCATCCATCTCCTATGATGCTATAGGAGGAATCGTGATGGAATCAACAGTAGCATTAGATATAGCTTGATAAGATACTTTTGTTGTTAATAGGGGCACTTGGGGATCTTCTCGCAAATGGAGGACCCAAGGTTTAGTTCTATCCACAACCTTAGAAATAGACTTCCCAATACTTGTAGAACATAAATAGTTAATAGGAGTTGGTATATCGAATGTGTCCATCAATGATGTTTACATTCCAACTCCCAATATTTAATTAGATGGTTTCGACTAAACTATAAATGGTACCATAGAATAATTAGTTTCCAAATGACCCTTCCGAGTAAAACTGAGTTGGTCAATTGTAACCTACTTCTCTTCGTGCGAAAACACTAAAACTCGGGAGAGAGATGAAGGAATTGTAGACATGGCGTACATCCAACTTCTCCCCAAAAGAAAATTATAGTCCAAGGGAGCATCAATCACTTCGACCTCAATAGAAATTGCTTTTCCTGCAAAATTTATTTTGAAAGCTGGTAGGATACCATGTGGACGGAAGGACCTTCCATATAAAGTAGTAAGTAAAGTGTTTGAGGGGACCAACTTCGGGGATCCCAAATATTTCCAACAAGACATCAACATGACACATGTGGAAGCACCCTCATCAACTACCGTTCGTCCTATGGTCTTGCCTCCATGGATAACATCAATTGAAAAGGACACATGGTATGGTAGGTGTAGTTTAACATCTGAAAGATTAAATTTGGCCAGCTTGCTTGCTAATTCCATACTTCCTATAGCCGCTAAGAGTGCATCCCTCTGAGAATGACAACTCTGTAGGACTTCCAATGCTAACATTGTACAAGTTGTTTGGGTCAGGTCTTCTACTACATAATAGTTAGAAGCATCCCTCACATTAGGGTTATGGAATGTCTTTTTGAAGACACCTTTAGGTATCTTTGGAATTGGTTCAGTCGGTTTTTCAATGGTGAGAGGGGCTAAAGTTTCAGTAGTAGAATTACCTTTTTCCCGATCCTTCGATTCATAATTTTGATTTCTTGTATGTAATAAAGTACTGGATCAGACCATGGTTATATAATTGTGATCAGTAGGAGCACTAGGTGTGCCCCCAACGTCTTTTGAAGCAGAAGTTGCGCTATGTCCTTAGGGAAAGGGATCCTTTAAGCAAGTCGGTTATTGTTGCTTAAGTAGCTTTTGTGCTTGATCTATAAAGGGGCATCGATAAGTAATATGGTCTCCTTGGCACAACTTGTAAGGAAACTTAACCTTCTTCTTGTCCTTCTTACCCCCCTCAAAATTATTCGTGGTTTTCGGTTTATTTTGTTTTCCCTCACCCTTCTTCCCTTTATTTCTTTTCCCACAGGGCTACTGATTTCCATTTTGGGAAGACTTTGTAGAATAGACATTAATAGAACTTTGCGGTGAGGGAGTGGTAGCCTTGGTTTCCTCCCCTATAGAGTGTTTCACTGAAAACTCATGGATTTGGTTAGCTATTGATTCTATAGTGGGCGTACTCATTGAACCAACCACACCATAGGCATGGGGTCTAGGATTGGGTTTCTCCAAGTCATTCATAGACCTCTGCACCTCAGGGATAATTTCATAAAGAATCCTAGACTGAGCATAGATCAGATCTAGTTCCTGAACCCTCAGAATTGCCTCTTCCTCCATGGTAACTCCCGATGTGGACACGTCCTTAGAAATGTAAGACAGTATAGATTTCAAGAACCACTTCAACAAGAACTTGGGAGAAATGTTGGATTTGATAAGCCTATTTCTCCTTCTCCACTCTTGAATATGATCAGATATGTGCGTGGCCTTGTTTTGTTGAAAAGTTGACAACAAGTTTGTACCGGCATCATACCTGTCATGAAGTTTAAAATGATTTAGAAACATGGTTTCTAAGTCAAGGAAGCTATCATATGCAGTCGAAGACAGTTTGACGTACCACTTAGCCATGGCATTAGTTAACATTCTTTGAAATAGCCTCAATTGAACAGAGTCATTGTTCAGTGAGTTGGAAGAGCACCAAATATGAAATGTGCTGATGTAAGCACCTGGATCCTACCTAGTTTTCCCTTCAAACTTTGGGATGTCCAAAGGCAATTTGTTGGGGACAAGTGGTTGTGCCACATTATGGTGCATGGGGTCATTCATTGGTTTAGACAAATATGGTAAGTTTAAACTTGCAAGGAAAGGAATTTTTGGCCTAACCGAGGTTTGATATTGAGGGGTATGGGGTGAGGAAGTACCTTCCCCAAGGCTCCTGAAAGAAAAGGTGGGGTTTCCCCCAACCACAAGTTGTGATGTTGTAGCACTATTATGAAATGGGTTCCAACCAAAAGACAAAGGATTACTGACTTGTGGTGTGTGATAAGTAGTTTGGCATTCTCCAGCCGAAAATCGATATTGAAAAGTAGGGGTGGAGATTCCCCCACTAAAAAGTGAAAAGGGATAGCTCCCAAATGGAGCGATCGAAACCTGATTGGAGGTCTGAAAACTGTAACCTATGAAGGAGTTTTGGTTCCTAGATGACACACCCACATAACTAGGTGAGGGAACTACATAAGGTGTTGATAGAGGAATATGCCCTCCATTCCATGGAAATCCATGGACAAGATAAGGGGACTCACTTGAACCACTTTGAGCACTCTGCAGGAAAGGAGAAGAGGTATAGGGCACACTGGGTATCCCAGTGACCACCCCACTAGACTGAACTACACCATTAGAAATTTCTTAGGGATTGACCACTCGAGCACTCAGAGAAAGAGGTGCAGTAGATGCACTATGTCTTGGAGCACTCACTGGGGGAGGTGAGACTCCACCATCAAACATGGCTAAAGTAGGGTTATACATGCCTTCTCATGTACTAGACATATATGGACTCAAAGAAACACCAAACAAAGGTGAACTGAAAGGAAGGACTTGTACTATTACAGGATTATTCAAATCAGTTAGAGGTGTATTGTAATTCCTTGCAAACTCATCATCCTGGAATTCTTCTATCTCTACTGGTGGCATATTTTCCTATGTAAGTCTAATTTTTGGTTCACTTGGAACTTCGCTAACATCGGTTGGTTCGAAATAACCATCTATGTCAAGTATTCACCTTTGATGTGGCAGTGTAGGATCCACTATTAAAGATGGAGGAAGGTTTTGCAACCTTCTAGACCTACGGAGAAGATGGTCCTCCACATCTAAAATTTGACTCACACACCTAAAAGGTCTAATTAAGACACAAGCAAACCAAAGAGCATACACTAAAAAAATTCCTAAGTATCATAGACACAAGAGGTAAGAGATACACCTTCCAAAGGAAATTTTGGGATGATTAGGGCCTAGATCCATCCAATGAAGATCGAAAAGTAGTTACTTGG
This sequence comes from Pseudotsuga menziesii, assembly GCA_001517045.1. Lineage (NCBI taxonomy): Eukaryota > Viridiplantae > Streptophyta > Pinopsida > Pinales > Pinaceae > Pseudotsuga > Pseudotsuga menziesii. The sequence goes on along the minus strand of LPNX010142873.1, from coordinate 183,025 downwards.
CATCTCGTGAAGAGTTTTCTAGGGGTGTGTTATCTAGTGAAATGTTACTTCTTTGTCTGAGTATTGACACTCATTGTGTCCAAACACAAAAGGACATATTGGATTGAAGTAACCAAAACCTTATAGATGTGCATGTTCCTTTATACATCTTCATCTTGCCAACCTTTCCTTTTTTATAAGGAGATTTAGGTGCATTTACGACTATTTACATTGAAACCCACGTTCCATTCACGGCTATCCATGTATACAACCTGTGAATACATGATCACACTTTGTATTCATGTGCTACCCTTATAAAAGTCATTAATACATGATCACACTTTGTATTCACGTGCTGCCATTATAAAAGTCATGAGTGGCTCACGACTTGCCAGTATTAGTAGTTGCGAGTGCCCTAATCCAAAAATTAAAAAATAAAAACAATTTTAGTTAAGGACAGTTGGGATTGTAATCATAATGTTCCCAACTTCCTCAACTATCTTAACCTACATAACTCCTCTCATTCATCAAGTTTAAATAGAGGGTAGGGGTTGAGGCTAGAGGAGATCAAATCAAGAGAAATATTATGCTGGTGGATCTCCTTTGTAGATCTTGGAGCAGCATAACTCAGTTCCTTGGCTAACAGAGGAGGACTTGTATCAGATATTGGTTGTAATATTTCATCACTTGCTTATCAATAAAGAGAGACTTTATTCCAATTGGTGCACTAGTATTCTTATGTGTTATGATTTCTGAATTGTCATTTTGTCTTATTGCAATCATAGTATTTCATTAATCTCTTATATAACATCTAATATATTGCAAGAAGGTCTATCTATTTGCAAGTGTGAAGATACCTAGAATTTGTTGGAGCATTTGGATTAAAGAAGAAAGTTTGTACCAGCCTTCATTAACAAGGTACATTTACTTTATTCCCTATTTCTCTGTCAAATTCTCAAATAGCTGAATTTCTGCAAGTTTAATTGGTATGTTGGTGACACCATACACTAGGTGATAAGGTTGTATTTCCCTTAAAAACAGAACAAGCGACTCCAATGGGGATTCCAACCTGTTTTGGGTCCACTCCTTTGGGTTCCTTTCCATTTTTGATATGTTTGATCCTGTACGTGTTTTTTTTGTTGTTTACCTTCACTTTTCAATGCTTCATGCTCAGAATCCTTTGGTCATTTTATTTTCTGTTTGAAATTTTTTTACTGTATTTGTGGGCTGCTAATACATATAGTCGTGGGTGCTCTGTTGTATTCACAGGTTGCTTTGGTAATAGTCGTGAATAGTTCACGATTTGTCTTGGTGACAGTGTAACAAACTTAAATAATAACAACAAACAATAATAATAATAATAATAATAATAATAATAATAATAATAATAATAAACATATATATATATATATAAAATAAATAATAATAATTAATAATGTCTTTTTGTTTTTCGTTCAGGATATCAAGTTTGTCGTCGAGCCTTCTTTCTAGTACCAAAACAAGATCATTTTTTAGTAATGTATTGTTATTTTGCATCTTTTCCTTCAAGCCTTCTTGGTTAGCGACAAGGGACTTGATGTCTTTCTCCATTTTTTTGATATTCTCTTTCAGTTCCTCCATGGTCTTGGACCTTGTATGCGGAGGTGTGTATTTCCACGCTATTTTGGCTAATAATATATTAATTAATTAATTAATTAATATTATTATTATTACATATATATTATATAAACTATATAATATTTTATATATAGTTTTTTTTGTTTTTTTTATAAACTATATAATATTATATAGTTTATATAATATATATTAATAATAATAATATTAATTAATTAATTAATTAATATATTATTAGCCAAAATAGCACGGAAATACACACCTCCGCATACAAGGTCCAAGACCATGGAGGAACTGAAAGAGAATATCAAAAAAATGGAGAAAGACATCAAGTCCCTTGTCGCTAACCAAGAAGGCTTGAAGGAAAAGATGCAAAATAACAATACATTACTAAAAAATGATCTTGTTTTGGTACTAGAAAGAAGGCTCGACGACAAACTTGATATCCTGAACGAAAAACAAAAAGACATTATTAATTATTATTATTTATTATATATATATATGTTTATTATTATTATTATTATTATTATTATTATTATTATTATTATTGTTATTGTTTGTTGTTATTATTTAAGTTTGTTACAGACAGTCGTGAGTTCCTATAGGTATATGTCAGACTATTAGGGTTTTGCTTGTCCTTTGCTTTCTGATTCCTCAGGTTCCTTTTAGGGTTCTTATTTAGAATTGTATTGTTGCTTTTGGTGTATGCATCTCACTTTTTCTTTTTAAGTCAGGTGTTTTTTAGTAAGTTAGGTCTAATTCTTCTTTTGTGAATGTGTTGGTTCCTTCCTTCTTAGCTACTTAGTCTGAATGCTTGTGTCTTTTTTGTCACTGGTCTCTATCATTCCTTTAAGGACACTGATATACCTTGGATTGTTGTTTTAATAGTCTAGGTGAGTCATTTTTTCCAACTTTTGGATCTATTGGTCTTATTAAGTCAATAGTTATGTCCAAGACTAGGGATTGAGTCATCTCTGCTTGACTGGATTAATATTGTTACTGTAGGATCTAACTTTTATCGCTTACATTTATATATGATGAGATTACTTAGCTTGCTTAAAGTGCATTTAGTTGCATAATTTTATTTTATTTTAAAAGAAAGACAAAAGGTAGTTTTAATTTTGCATTAGTTTTTAATTAGTTGTATTTCTTGTTATTTTCAGAAGAAAAAAAATCAAAAGTTTTAAAATCCATGTAGTTTCTCAAGTTGTTCAATGAATTTTCATTAGTTTCATTTACAAAGAAAAAGGAAAAATTGCATTTTTAGTTGCATTCATTTTGAAAAATTATATATCATTTGCTTTCACTTTGTTGAGTCCAAAAACCATTCAGTCCCACTCCACTACCCTTGAGTAATAAATCCCTTAAAAAGAACGTTTAACATAAAATTTATTAGTAACTTTCTTTTTATAGGTTCGAGCATCAACTAGCTTAGACTAGGTTTTTGGACTAGGATATTTAAACTGTCTAAAATCACTTTGATTTCAAACGTAGTGGCCTATATTTAGGTAATCCACTTATACAAGAGATAATATAGAACGATCCTCTCACATGGGAGTTAATCACGAGGCCATGCGAGAGCTCGGTTGAGGAGATAACCCTCCACTTCCATGTTCGATCATTTACCAGGATTGTTATGCATAAGCGGATCTTGTCAATGCCACTTCTTGGGCCTCGTTAGGTGCAGATTTTGATAGGGTTTCAGACTTGGCTACCCTTCTCATGCACATCGATCAGGCCAGTGACTGTTCCGTTGGAATCTCATTGTATATTTGGTATCCTTAGTCTCCAGACACTAGGATCTTACACAGGTGGTATTGGAAGGTTTTTTCCAGTACTCCTAGGATGGACTTGGAAGGTAACCTTGGTTGAAAATTTGGGAGGGAATTTGGGTGATTCCAATGCTTTCACCCATAGAAATCTTCATGAGACGCTAAGTAAACATCGTTCGATATTCATTGGTTGGACCTGGGCCCTAGTCATCCAAGGATTTACTTTGGAAGGTGTATCTTTTATCTGGTGTGTCTATGTTACTTAGGATATTTTTAGTGTGTGTTGTTTGTTTTGTTTTTGTTTATTCAGACTTTAGGTGTGTGAGTTTGATTTATAGCTGTGGAGGACCAACCTCTTTGTAGGTCCAGAAGGTTGCAAAACCTTCCTCCATCTACTACAATGGATTCTCCACCACCACCTCAAAGGAGACTTGACACAGACTGTTCTTTCGAACCGACCGATGTTAGCGAAGATCCAGGAGAGTCGAAACTTCGTCTTAATCAAGAACCTCAATAGTAGAGATAGAATACTTGTAGGCTGATGAGTTTGCAAGAAACTTTAATTCGCCTCTAACTGATTTGAACGATCTTATGATAGTCCAAGTCCTCCCTTTTAGTTCACCTATTTAGGTTGTTTATTTGATCCCAGGCATGTCTAGTGCAAGAGAGGGTATGTCTACCACTACCTCAGGCATTTTGGCTGGTGGAGTCTAACCTCCTACGGTGAGTGATCCAAGACCTGGTGCATCTAGTGCATCTATTTCACCAAGTGCTCAAGTGATCAATCCCTCAACACCCTCTAATGCGGTAGGTCAATATAGTGAAGCGGTCACTGGGATTCCCAATGCACCTTTTACTTCTCCTTCTTTCATGCAAAGTGATCAAAGTGGTCCAAGTGGATCCACTTCGTTTGTTCGGGGTTTTCCATGGAATGGAGGGAATATTCCTCCATCTACTCCTTATGTAGGCCCATTTCCTACTTATGTGGGTATGTCTTCTGGAAATATAAATACCTTTACATGTCATAATTTTCAGACACCTAGTTAGGTGTGAGTTTCCCCTTTCAAAAGGTCTCCCTTTTCACTTTTCAATGGAGGGATCCCTCTCCTGTGTTTCAAAATCCAATTTCAACTGGAGCTGGTCAAACCACTTATCATACACCACAAACCAGTAATCCACTGTCATTCGGGTGGAACCCTTTTTAGAATAATACAACCACATCACAAGTGGTGGCTAGGGGAAACCCCACCTTTTATTTTGGGATCCATGGAGCATGTGCTTCCATACCCCAAACTCCTCAATATCAAACCTCGGTTAGACCCAAACTTCCTTTCCTGGCAACGTTAAACCTGCCATATTTTTCCCAGCTAATGAATGACCCCATTCGACACAATGTTGCATGGCCACATGTACCCATCAAAATTCCCCCAGTCATCTCTAAGTTTGAAGGAAAAGCTGGCGAGGACCCAGGTGCTCACATTACCAAATTTCACCTTTGGTTCTCTTCTAACTCACTGAACGATGACTCCGTTCGGTTGAGGATTTTTCAAAGAACATTAACTCATGTGGAAGCTAAATGGTACATAGAACATCTCTTTGCTTCATATGATATCTTGATAGATTGAGCAACTGTGTTCCTTAATCACTTTCATCTTCTTGTTCAGTATGATGTTGGTACAGACTTGTTGTCAACTTTTCAACAAAACAAGGCCACACACATATCCAATCACATTCAAGAGTGGTGAAAATGAAAGAAGATTATTAAAGCGACGATACCTCCTGATTTTTTGTTGGAGTGGTTCTTGAAATATCTACTACCTTATATTTATAAGGATGTATCCACTTCGGGGGTCACCATGGAGAAAGGGGGAATCCTTGGGGGCCAACAGTTAGACCTGATATATTCTCAATCTAGGATTTTGTATGAAATTATCCCTGAAGCCATGAGGTCTACGAATGACCAGGGGAAACCCAATCCTGGACCCCATGCTGATGGTGTGGTTGGTTCAGTTAGTACTCCACTGTAGAATCAATGGCCAAGCAACTACATAAGTTTTCAGTGAAACAATCTGCAGCGGAGGCAGTAAAGGCTTCCACCCCCTCACTACAAAGTGCTAATGTTTATGCGTAGTCTTCTCAAAAGGGAAATCACCAACCTGGTGGGAAAAAAAATAAGGGAAAGAAGGGTGAGGGTAACCAAAACAAGAAAAATCCCACAAACAATGCTGATGGGGAAAGAAAGACAAGAAAAAGGTTAAGTTTCCTTGTAAGTTGTGACAAGGAGACCACCTTACTTATCAGTTCCCTTTGATGGAAAAAGCATGGAAGCTCCTAAAGAATCAACAATTGGTTGTCCTGAAGGATCCCTTTCCCCAAGGATAGAATCCAGCTTCTTCTTTGAAAGATGCCCGGGGCACAACTAGTGCCCCTATTGATCACAATTATATCAATATGGTACGATCCAACACTTTCCTCCAAACAGTAACTAAGAATTACAAATCAGAGGCTCAAGAGAAGGGTAATTATACTACTAAAAATTCAACCCCTCTCACTATTGATAAACTAGTTGAACCAAAGCCCAAGATACTGAAAGGTGTCTTCAAGAAAACATTTCACAACCCTAATGCTAGGGCTACTTCCAACTATTTTGTAGTTGAATACTTAGCTCAAACTGCGTGTGTGATGTTGGCACTGGAGGTTTTACAGATTTGTCCTTCTTAGAGGGATGCACTCTTAGCAGCCATAGTTAGCATGGATTTAACGAGTCTGCTAGGGAAATTTAACCTTTTCGATGTTAAAATACAACTTCCATACCATGTGGCATTGTCAATTGATGTTGTCCATAGAGGTAAAAAAATTGCACGAACAGTGGTTGATGAAGGTTCTTACACGTGCGTCATGTTGATGTCTTGTTGCAAATCCTTAGGATCCATAGAGTTGGTTCCATCAAACACTCTATTTACTACTTTTGACAGAAGGTATTTCCGTCAGCAAGGTATCCTACTTGCTTTCAAAATAAAGTTGGTAGGGAAAGCAGTGTCTGTTGAGGTTGAAGTGATCGATGCCCTGTTGGATTGTAATCTTTTGTTGGGGAGAAGTTGGAATTATTCCATGTGTGCTATCCCCTCAACTATTTTCTGAGTTGTAGTGTTTCCGCACAAAGGGAAGTTGGTTATAGTTGACCAATTCAGTTTTACTCAAAAAAGGTCGTTTGGAAACTAATGAGTCCACAATATCATTGATAGATCAGTCGAAGCCGATTAATGAGAGCTTAGGGGTTGGAATGCATGCATCATTGATGGGCACATTATATATACCATCTCCTATTAACTACTTAGGTTCAACGAGTGCAGGGAATTATATCGATACGCTTGTAGATAGAACTGACCCTTGGGTCCTTCCTTCACATCATGAGCCTCAAGTTCCCTTATCTGTAGTGGAAGTATTTTATCAAGATGTTTTTAATTCCAGTGTCGATTCCATCGCAACTCCTTATTCAGTCTCATAGGATTCAGATGAAGCTTATCTTCCCGCTTGGGTAGAGAACTCTATGCATTCATATGATTGATTTGATATGGTTTTTACTTCGGATGAAGCCATTTTGGAAGATATGATCAGACGAGAAAATATTTGTGAAGATCTTCACCATAAGTCTATCTTGCTTCTAAAGTTAAGTAAAATTGAGAATCATGAGTTCCATGTGAGATTGGCAAAGGGTGTTGATCTCCCGATTAATCCATTACCCAAGGAGGGAGTATTTGTTGAGGGGAATATGGAAAATATCTCTGCTACCATTCCAATCAACGTATCTACAAATCCTAACGTCGTTGAAAATGTTCATATTGGTGAAAACCGCTCTCTGAAGGAGATTTCCATCTATACTTCCATGTTTAAGGAATTTTGTGATGTCATTTCTATGAGGAGATTCCAGGAATTGATCCATCTATAGTTGAGCATGAGATCCATACTTACCTTGAAAGGAAACTTGTTTGAAAAAAATTAGACCATTAAATCCGCAAAAAGTGGCAGCCATCAAGGCTGAACTGAAGAAACTGTTGAAATATGGGTTCATTTAGCCAATTTCTCAGATGAAATGGGTATCCAATATCATTCCCTGTTGATAAAAAAAAAGAGATTATACTCATGTGCACTGATTTTCATGACTTAGATAAGGCATGTCCCAAGGATAACTACCGCACAACCTTCATCAAATAGACTATTGATGCTTGTTCAAGTAGTGAGGTATTCTCATTCATGGACGGTTTTTAGGGGTATAATCAAATCCAAATTAAACCAGAAGATGAACATAAAATGGCCTTCATCTGTCCTCGAGGGACCTCCGTGTATAAGAAAATTCCCTTTAGTTTGAAAAATTTCAGAGCTACCTTCTAGCAGGAAATGAAGTTTTCCTTCCATGATATAAAGAGTATTGTCAAACCTTACTTGGATGATCTTCCTACCCATTCTTGCAAGAGGAAGGACTATCTAGACCATCTTCATATGATTTTGGAACGATGTAGGCACTATAAAATATGCTTGAATCCCCACAAGTTTGGTTTCTGTGTCGATTCGAGGAGGTTACTAGGGTTAATTATGTCAAACAAAGGAATACAGGTGGATCCATTGAAAGTTGAGGCCATTGTAAATATACCTCCTCCTCGTTCCATCAGGAAACTGTAGAGTCTGCAGGGAAAATCCAATTTCCTTTGACATTTTATAGTCAACTATGCCAATATTACAAAGGGTTTCATGCACTTGTTGAAGAAAGGCACCCCATTCCTATGGGATGAAACCACACAGCTTGCTTTTGAGGCATTAAAGAAGGATTTATTATCATCTCCTTGATCATGCCCATCGGATTTCACTAAACATTTTATATTGTATATGGTTGTGTCCGAGTCGACCATAGGAGTAGTATTAGTTTAGGAAGACGACAAAATCCAAGAACATGTTGTCTACTACCTTAGTTGAGCATTAGCTGATACTAAACGTAGGTACTCACACGTCTAGAAGTTGGCATTGCAAGCGGTATATGTTTTTCATAGGATATGTCACTACACCTTTTTAAGGACAACCACAGTGGTTGCAGATGTGAATCCATTCCAATCTGTTTTATCCCGACGTATAAGCAGGGGGGAATTCAATAAATGGATAGTCATTCTCCAAGAGTTTGACTTGGATTTTCAATCTTCTAAGTCCAAACAATCCTTAGTTTTCACATAATTGATCTCAGAATTCCCTATGCAAGATACGGTAGTGGTGGAAGAAGACTCATTCCCATATGATTATATATTTTTTATCTCAACCTTTGATCCCTGAAAGATATCCTAGTGTATCTCCAGACTCTTAAGTGTCCTGTGTCCTTCTCACGGGAAGATCGATGTAAGCTGTGGGTTAATGAAAAAAACTACCTTATCATCGATGATACCTTGTATCGACAAGGAGAAGATTTGATATTGTGTAATTTCCTCACCCACAAAAAGAAAAATCTTGTCCTAAATCACTCCCATAGTGGAGCATGTGGGGGTCATTTATCTAGGTTAGCAATGACCCAGAAAATTCTACGTGTCGGTTATTTCTACCCCACTATCTTCAAATATTGTGTGGAAGCTGTAAATCATTGTCATCCTTGTCAGCTTTATACCAAAAAGATGTGGCTGCATCTTGCTCCTTTGTTTCTCGTCATTGCAGTAGGGCCCTTCACCAAGTGGGTGGTAGATTACATGACCTGTAACTCAGTTTCTACTTGGGGGGCACAAATACATCATTGTTAATGTAGACTACTTTACGAAGTGAGCAGAGGAAATTCCTACCTTTAAGGCCGATGGTGAAACGATAACTTGTTTTGTATTCAACCAAATCATTGCTCGGTTTGGTATACCAAAGAATATTGTCACTAACCACGATAGTCATTTTCAGAATAGCATGGTGACTGAGTTGACCACCATGCTAGGGTTTAGTTAATATCATTCATATTCCTTTTACCCTAAGGCGAATGGACAAGTAGAGGCGGTTAATAAAACCTTGAAAACCATTCTGAAGTGCACTATCAACATGACCAGGTCAAATTGGCATATCATGATGTACCCTACACTTTGGGCATACCGAACTAATGTTAAGACTGCTACTAGTTTCTCATCGTTCCATCTTGTTCATGGGGTGGAAGCAGTCACACCAATTGAGTGTGAGATTCCATCCCTAAAGATTGTTATTCATGTGCTTCCCAAAACTACAGATCTAGAAGAACGTTTGCTTCACTTAGAGAATCTGGATGAACATCGCAGAGATGTGTTGATTGCAAATGAGGCTCATAAGAACCGGGTCAAGAACTAATACAATAAATCTGTTAAACTGATAGTTTTCTTCGAGGGAGAACTTGTTTTGCTCTAGTATCAAGGAAAGGAACCCATAGGGGCATGCAAGTTTAAGTCAATGTGGTTTGGACCCTACGTTGTGTTGAAATATTTGAAAAAGGGAACTTATGAATTAACCGATTACCATGGAAACAATTTTCCTGAGCCCGAGAATGGGCTCTACCTGAAGAAGTATTATGCTTAGGCATGATACTTTTTCTTGTATTATTATTGCATTTATTTTTATGTACAATGGGTCATTATCTTGTTAGTGTTTCTTATATAATTTGTTGGTTGTTTCATATTTCATCTAAGTGGTTCATAGGTTTTGTTGATGGTGCTAGCCACAACAATTGTGATCTGGATTCAGTCGCCTAGGTTATTTATACACCCTTAGGACAATTGATTTCCTCCGGTGGCTCCTGCTTAGGACATACGACTAATAATGTGGTTGTATACAGTGCAGTCATTGAATTACTATGGGATTCTATATTGCATGGCATTACCCGTCTCGAGGTCAGACTTGACTCACAACTCGTGGTTTCCCAGCTCAATGTTGATTATCAGGTGTGAAACCCTAACTTACTACGTTAGTTTTTACGTGTGAGATTACTTGAAAGAAATTTTGAATACATTGCATGCATTCATAATTTCAAGAAATCAAAATAGAATTACTCATGCATATGTGAATTACATACTCGACTGGCACTTAACTCACACATTGTAAAGCATAACAAACAGATTTGAGGCATGTGTACAATGTACATAACCAGAAATGTGTGTGTGTGTGTGTGAAAATATGTCCATATATATAGCGTGTCTAATCCGAAGATCCTTTCATAAGTGTATCAATATACAAAAAATAGGATCATAGTTTGTAATAAGCCTAAGACTAGGCTTGGTACTCAGCCTCCTCAGCTTTGGCTGCCTCTACAGCCTCCCTATAACATAGTATTGCCATAGTCACCTTTCTAAGAAGACGTAACCAAGTAGAGGGAACCCCGACCACATGTGGTATATAAATATTATATAACATACCATAATTAATATTATTAAATATTAATGCTAATTGTTAAATAAATTAATATTAATAATTATTAATTATTAAAGGAAATAATTAATTAACTAATTATGAAAGTCAAAAGACATGACCTATTCAAAAAGGTGCAAAAATGACTTATAAATCCCAATGCAATGTAATTGTAAATCATCATATATCTTTTATCATTTTTATGTTATATTTCATTCATGGAATATTTACATTATTTACATTGGGTTTTCCCGTAAGAAATAGTGTTTTACTATTCCAGTGGTATCAGAGCCCCTTCCTGGGCATCTCTACTTAGGATTTTGGATAAATTTAGCCAAAATCTGAATTAGAGATGCCCAGGAAGGGGCTCTGATACCACTGGAACAGTAAAATAATGTTTCTTACAAGAAACCCCAATGTAAATATTCCATGAATGAAATATAACGTAAAAATGATAAAAGGTATATGATGAATTACATTACCTTGGGATTTATAAGTCATTTTGCGCCTTTATATAAAAATTATATAGCATACCATAATTAATAATATTAAATATTAATGCTAATTATTAAATAAATTAATTTTATTAATTAACTAATTATGAAAATTCAAAAGACATGACTTATTCAAACATGCAAAAAATGACTTATAAATCCCAAGGCAATGTAATTGTAAATCATCATATATCCTTTATCATTTTTATGTTATATTTCATTCATCGAATATTTATATTATTTACATTAGTTTTCCTATAAGAAACAATATTTTATTATTCCAGTGGTATCAGATCCCGTTCTTAGGCATCTCTACTTTGTCTTTTGGCTAAATTCAGACCTTGTCTGAAATTTCTTGGGTTTCCCTAAAATTAGGTCTTTGAGCACCTTATCCTTACTTAAAAAAAAAGAAAAAAAGAGAAAAGGAGGAAAAACAAAAGAAAAAAAGGAATGAAAAAACAAAAACAATAGAAACCACACTTAAAAACAACACATGGTTTCTTTTCCAACAAGTGGTTTATTAGATGTATTAGCGTTAAAGGGAAAAAAAATCTGAAAGTGCATAATAATTTNTAATAATAATAATAATAATAATAATAATAATAATAATAATAATAATAATAATAATAATAATAATAATTATTATTATTATTATTATTATTATTATTATTAATTATTATTATTATTATTAAAAGGGGGGGGGATTATTTTTAAAAAACATAATAAAATGGAATCTTGTGGCGAAAAAGAAGGAAGATTCCCACAAACTTTTCAAATATATGTAGATACTATATTAAAACTTTACGGGCATATTCAAGGAAAGACTGTCTGCATCGCTATCTGCACGAAAATCAATAAGAATCACATAAACATTGAACTAGAAAACCAATTAGTGCTTTGAAAATCAGATATAATGGAAGATAACACATTTTTTTCTTATAAAGGATATGACATTAGGAACCTACAACTATCGGTTGATGATTACAAGTTCATAACTCAATTCAGTGTCATTTCAATAGAACCATTTGTGCTAGACAAGGTTGATATAATTCTAGGGTCACCTTAGTTAGATACATTGGGTACCTTCATGATCAACACAAGGAAAAAGTTCTTGTCATTTCTTTATAAAGAGAAGAAAACCATATTTTAATATGTTACACTGAAATCGAGTTCAAAGGTGGTGTGGTCTAAAGACTTCAAAGACATCTCAAAGATGATTTCACAAGAAGATAAAAAATCAAGATAGGAGATGCATGAAGAATTAGACAAAGTCATCATGGACAAAGAATAAGATATCTCTCGTCTAAGAGATCATAATCAGAAGTTACTTCTGCAAATGAATAAGGAAAAGGATAAATTTCAATGCAATAAAAAGTTAGAAGAAGAGAATCAAGATATTCAAAAAGAATTTTCAGGAAAGGATAAAGAAAATTATTCTTTAAAAAGATTTAATCAAGAATTGCTAGAACAAATTAAGAAGTTAAGAGAGGATGAAAAGTCACAGGAAGAAAGGTTCATAAAGATTCAATATGATAACAAGCTATTAGAAAATAAATTAAAGCAAACCCTGAAGGAAGCTTCCAGACCCTCATTAAAACAAATTATGGAACAAGAAGTCAATCTAGAAAAAAACAAACAATAAAAACTCCTTATCAATACCCAAATTACAAAATTAATTTTGACCAACGACAAGGTCAAAATGAACACAAACAAAAGAGATATGATTTCAGAAGAAAAAACACACAAAATGAACAAGCTAGGCAAAGAACAAGAAGTTCCATCCAATAAAGCAATCAACAAACAACTTCAACAAAGATAAATCTCATATGGGCGACTTCACAAAGAATGCGACAATTTTTCTTGGGAATCGATAACTCATGTCGTTTCATTTCATCAAGTGTCGCAATTACTAAAACAAAAATCAAGAATGTGTCATTACAAATAATAAATCAGATGTAAGCCTCATCTTCTCTAAGATTTGAGGACAAAGCTTCTCTAAGGGGAGGGCAATGTTATATAAAAGTTGTATAACATACCATAATTAATCATATTAAATATTAATGCTAATTATTAAATAAATTAATATTAATAATTATTAATTATTAAAATAAATAAATAATTAATTAATTATGAAAAGTCAAAAGACATGACTTATTCAAAAAGGCACAAAATTACTTATAAAGCCCAAGGAAATGTAATTGTAAATCATCATATATCTTTCATCATTTTTACGTTATATTTCATTCATGGAATATCTACATTATTTACATTGGGTTTTCCCATAAGAAATAGTATTTTACTTTTCCAAGATGCTCCTAAATGGCCATCGAGATCCACTCTATCCTGAGCGTAGGTACATCCTGGGTGAGCTTGACCAGCATTCCCTCCATGACACGTAGCATACCATCATCCCCATGAACCTGAACGGGATGCACAAAATTTCTAGGATGCCCATCAGGGTGGATTGTTCCAACATCTACATATAAACATAAAGAAGGTCAAACTCATATACATATGTATATATAATTATAAGAATAAAATATCATAAAAATAAAATAATAAGAAAAGATAAAAGTACATACCTATCTCCCTCCATGCTCCTCTAAGAGGGAGGATGAGTTTTGGATCTCCATGAAAATATATTCTAGCATATGGAAACTGATCGAGAGCAGGAACCTGTCTATCCCACCAGAAACATAAGTCGTCATCGTAGCCACTCTATATCCCACTGCCACCTCCTTGAGGGAGGAAAATGTCGCCCCACTGTGTGTTCCTTGGCTCACAGGGTGGGTATGATATTAAAGGTACTGCGAGACTGAGGGCAGGAACCCTCTTGAAGAAAAATGCAGCTAAGATACTGACATAGCCAAAGTTTTTTCTTCAATCCCTCTTGTAGTCAGATAGTCATTTCTTCATTATAGGGAGAAATATTGAACACCAGTTGAATATTGTACCCCGCATACACTCCATCGCAACACACATGTGGGTTCATGTTTACAAATGTAAGGTAGATGAACTAGCAACCCTAGACACAATGCTTACCATTACCTTCAATGGAAGTTGGTTATCTGCGAAATCGGGACTTGTGTCCCCAATATTTGTGTATCAGGAAAGCAGTAGGTGTTGATGTAGTCTTGTACACTTAAAGGGTCGCCACCTTGACCAGTTCCCTCTAATTTCATAGGTGTACCCTTGTGATATAATACCGTGATAAATTAAATGTCATCTATCATTTTTATATTTACAATAGGTTTTGCAAGCATCTATTGTCATGTATTTTGGCAAACTAATATTTTCCTCATGTGGTTACCATAGGAAAAAATAAGAACATGGCTAGATAGCCAGTTCATCAAAGAAAAACCCCATGCCCTCATATAAATTTATCATCATCGGGACAATCTCTGGTGGGAATTTCCAAATTCCACTTAGGCAGTTTTTCCAGTAATTCCATACTTAGACAAACTTCTCAAATTGGTCCAATCTGCCTAAAACATTGTTTTGGTAGGTCCATAACTTTTTTCTTCAGCTACTTCCAAGACAATCTAAAAACATGGTTAGGTAGGAAAACCATCAATCTACAATACCCCCATGTGGTGTGATCATTTACTCTAACCCATAATTTAGGGAAGGCATCTTTCTGAGGCTAATTAGCCATTTTTGCTTGCTCTCGATCAAACCCCTATTTTGGGATACCTAAACATTTCTCATTAGAAGTGATGGAATCAAGATGAAATCATGACTAGGTATCCAAACAAACAAGCTATAGGATGGTACCATGGTGTTGGCATTCTTATCAAACCATGAATTATGGTGGGCATTCTCTTAAGGTTGTTGGGACCAATTTTGACTAATTATTCAATACTTAGTCAATTTCTAGATTTTCACTATTTTCCCATATTTCTCCAGAGTGATGTCATAATACAACAATGACTTCATCTTCATGCCATGTGGTGCGATCATTTAATCTAACCCATAATTTAGGGAAGGCATCTTTATGAGGATAATTAGCCATTTTTGCTTGCTCTGGAACAAACCCCTGTTTTGGGATACCTAAAAATTTCTAATTAGAAGTGATGGAATCAAACTGAAATCATGACTAGGTATCCAAACAAACAAGCTATAGGATGGTACCATGGTGTTGGAATTCTTATCAAACCATGAATTATGGTGGGCATTCTCTTAAGGTTGTTGGGACCAATTTTGACTAATTATTCCCTACTTAGTCAATTTCTAGATTTTCACTATTTTGCCATATTTCTCCAAAGTGATGTCATAATAAAACAATGACTTCATATTCATGCCACATCATCATCTATGTCATTCCATGTCATCATATCCTCCATATCATCATTCATGCCATTTCATCACTACCTTTGACTTTCACTGAGTTCACTCTACCATCATGTCCTTCGTTATTCCTTTGTCATCACTGAACTCCTTTTGAAATCAATGAAAACCATATTCCATATTTCCAACATGCTAAAACCTAAATAACAAACCATCAAGTTTACTATTGTAAGTCCCATTTCACGTAAACAAGTAGAGCTTTCCGAGTGATCTTACCTTCCTTCACACTCGTTAAACTCAAGCTATATGCTACTTTTGAAGGTGCGTCAGCCTGGTATTAGTTTACCCCTTTTTCAGACCTTGATGAATAAGTAGGAAAAAGGTATACCTTAGTCCTTCGAGAGCTAAGAGAGTTATTTTGTGGATTTTTTTATATTTTTTCAGCCTCAAGAGACTAAATTGTACAAAAAAGCACCCCCTTAGAGTTTTCTTCGGAGTTTTCAGACTCTCAAAACTATGAAAACACCAATGAGCATATACTAATTTGGATTCATAAAATCCATGAATCAGTGACATATCAAGAATTATTCTCTCCCCTCTTCAAGCATGTCAAAAATTGAGAGACTCAAGTTGACTTTCTTGGACTTGTTATAAATTAACAAGAAAGGTAACGAAGAATTTCACTCTTTGGTTTATAAGCAGTCAAAAATTGTCATCCTTTAAAAAATATCTCTCTGAACTTCTCGATACTCATGTCTCAATTTTTCACTTCCAGCTCAACTATTACTTTGAATTTTTACTCCTCCACTTTTCCTTTATACATGGGGAATCTGATCATGTCTCCTACATAACAGATAAATCCAGTTGTCCTAACTAAAAGTTTAAAGATACCTTGGGTCATCTTTGTGTTGTTCTCACTGCTCAAAGATATGTACCTCTACCCGATCATCCTAATCCCCATCATTATCATATCTGAGAATTCCTTGTGCCGACCTTCCCTCATCTAGTTTCCTAGTTACTCTTGTGATGTGTTGAAGGATTCATTGCCTTCCTCCTCGCACTATGGTTTCTCATCAGCATCTACTAAAGACGAAGACATAGATTTTTGACGACAGTACCTTAGGATTCACTATCCCTATTGGTGAACTCCTTTTCTTCAGTTGTCAGCATTACTCATTTACTGACATTTTGATGATTTCCTTCCATGTTCGATCTCAGCTCATCTATTCACATGGTAGTTGTACTGGTTATTATGGATTTGGACAAAGACCTTAGGTTCATACCTTTATAACCTAAGCTGCACAATATTGTGTTATGTTCAGCAACACTACTTCTAGATTTTGAAGACTCATCATTGTATATCATGGCTTTGATCCACCATTGTAATACATGCATGGCCTTGTTGTCTGTATCATATAATGTAATAAAAAATTATAAAGGAGATAGTGTTTCATTTTATTCAACATGGAATCCTCATATATGATTTTGTATATAACTTTGATATGATATGTCTATTTTGGGTATCTCTCTGCAGCCTTGGTAACTGAGTTCTCCAAGAATAAAGTTTGTAATGTATTTTGGCCATCTCTTCCCTCTAACCTCACACATTAGGGGGCATATGTTATTTAGTAAAATGGCACTTCTTCATCTGAGTTCTGACGGTCAATGTGTCGGTACACAAAAGGACATATTGGATTGAAGTATCTAAAACCTTATAGATGTGCATGTGCCTTTATACATTTTCATCTTTCCAGCCTTGCCTATTTTTTATAAGGATCTTTAGGCGCATTCACGACTATTTCCATTGAAACCCATGTTCCATTCGTGGGTAGCCATGTATACAACCCACGAATACATGTTCACACTTTGTATTCATGGGATTCCCTTATAAAAGTCATGAGTGACTCGCAACTTGATAGTATCAGTAGTCACGAGTTCCCTAATCCAAAAATTAAAAAATTAAAACAATTTTAGTTAAGGACAGTTGGACTCGTAATCATAATGTTCCCAACTTCCTCAACCATCTTAACCTGCATAACTACTCTCATTCATTAAGTGTAAATAGAGGGCAGGGGTTGAGGTTAGAGGAGATCAAATCAAGAGCAAGGTTATGCTAGTGGATTTCCTTTGGAGATCTTGGAGCAGCAGAACTCAATTCCTCGGCTAGGAGAGGAGGAATTGTATCAAATACTAGTTATAATCTTTCATCACTTTCTTATCAATAAAGAGAGACTTTTTTCCAATTGGTGCACTACTATTCTTATATGTTATGATTTCTGAATTATCTTCTTGTCTTATTGCAATCATAGTATTTCATTAATATCTTATATAACATCTAAGATATTGTAGGAAGATCTATCTCTTTGTAGGTTTCAATATCCCTAGAAGTTGTTGGAGCATTTGGATTGAATAAGAAAGCTAGGACCAGCCTTCATAAACAAGGTACACTTAATTTCTTCCCTGTTTCTCTGTCAAATTATGAGATATATTAATTTCTGAAAGTTTAATTGGTATGTTGGTGACCCCAGACTGTAAGTCATAAGGTTATATTTCCTTGAACAACAGTGCAAGTGTTGGAATCACCCAACAGCCCTCCCAAATTATCAACCAAGGTTACCTTCCAAGTCTACCCTAGGAGCACTGGAAATAGCCTTCCAATGCCACCCATGTAAGAAACTAATGTTTGGAAACTAAATATACCAAATCTACAACGAGAGTCCGACAAAACAGTCTATGTCCTGACTGATGTACATGGAAAGGGTAGCTACTCCCAAAATTCTAACAATACCGTCACTTCATGGGGCCCAAGAAGTTGTATTGATAGAACCCCTGTACACACAACAATCTTGATATATGATCAAACAAGGTATTAGAGGGTGATCTCTGCAACCAAGCTCTCACGTGACCTCGTGCTTGACTCCTGTGTCATAGGATATTTCTAGATTATCCCTTGTAAAAGTGGATTTACCTAAAGATGGGCCACTATGTTTGAAATCAAAGTACTCTTGGATAGTTAAAATATCCTAATCCAAGAACCTATGCTAAGCTAGTTGATGATCAAACCAATAAAAAGAAAGATTACTAATAAATGTTATATTAAGCGTTCTTTTTAAGGATTTATTACTCAATGCTGTTTGGACTGAACATGTGAAAGAAAATATGATGTAAAAATTTTCAAAATAAATGCAATTAACAATGCCTTTTTTTCTTATTTAATGAAACTAATGAAAAATTTTAAACACTTATGAAAAACACAAGACTTTTATATTTTTTGTTTTTTGAAAACAATGGAAAAAAACTAATGCAAAGATTCTAGACTACAACTAGCTATGCAACTAAAACTGCCTTTTGTCTTTCTTTTCAGAAAACTCAAAAATTTCATGGAATTAAATACACCTAAGTAAGTTAAGCAAACTGAACATGTATAAATGCAAGTGATAATATTCAAATATTTACATTAACAATATTCAACAAACAAAGCAAAGATGTCCCAAACCCTAACTTGGACAAAACTATTGACTTGCCAAGACAAATAGATCAAAAGTTGGTATAAATGACTAACCTAGACCACTCCAACAACAATCAGAGGCAAACCAATGTTCTAAAATGATTTACAGACACCCACAACCTATAAAGACACCAACACTTGAACCAAACAACCAAGAAGGAAAGACCTAACACACTTACACACAAGGATCCAGATCTAACTCACCCAAGGAACAATTGATCAACAAGCAAAAGTGAAATGCATCTACTAACAACAATAGTACAATTCTAAAGAAGGAACCCTACATAGACCTGAGGAGTCAAAATATTGAATTCAGGAAAAACCCTAGAAAACTGACCTAACCCTATAGGAAATCGTGACTGTCACTTAAACAACCCACGAATGGACCGAGACTGTATATATAGAATCAACTCGTGAATACAATAAGCAACCACGACTTATGTACTAGCAACCTGCGGTTACAACCAAAACATTTTCAGAAGAAAAAGAAATGGCCAAGGGATACCAAACATGAATCACTACAAACTTAAAACAAAACACAAGAAATACACTTATGGAAACAAACAGAGCAAACTAGACAAGAAAACCTAGAGAACATATCCAAAACGGGTTAGACTCCACAGCGGAGTCACTAGTTCTGTTGTTCAGGGAAAATATACCTTATGACTAAGGGTATGGGGTCACCGACATACAAATATCAAACTTGTATACATACAACTATCTAGAAATTTGAGAGAGAAATAGCGAAGAAATCTAATGCACCTTATTTATGAAGGTTGATCCTAGCTTTGAAGCTTCACTCCAAATGCTCCAGAATGCTCTAGGATGATCCACACCTACAAAACAAATAGATTCCTTCCTACAAAAACCTTAGATGTTATATAAATACATATGAAACATTATAATTTAAAGAGAATGAGAACATATTTCATAAAATCATAACATATAAGAATATTGATGCACCAATTGTGGAAGAAAATCTATCTTTATTGATAAGAAGTAGTGAAAGATACAACCTCTATTTGATACAAGACCTCCTCTGCTAGCCAAGGAACTGAGTTCTACTACTCCAAAACTCCAAATTTATTCCTCCAGCATAACCTTTCTCCCTTAGTATGCTTCCTCAACCTCTACCCCTCTCCTCTATTTATACTTGGTTATGAGATGGAGTTACAAAGGTTGATATGGTTAGGGAGGTTGGAGACGTTATGATTATGAACCCAACTGTCCCTGACTAACATGTTTTTTATTTTTTTTATTTTTTATTAATGTAACCACGGGTATGAATATTAGCAAGTCGTGAATGGACCTCGACTTCTGTGAAGGAAACCCGTGAATGCATAGTGTGATCATATAACCACGGGTTTCATATGTGGCTACCCGCGAATGACTCACGAGCTGCAATGTCAATAGTCACAATTACAAGTTAAGCTCAATGAAAAACATGGGCAATACTGGAAAGAATAATATGTATTAAAACAAATGTTCATCTATCAATTTTATCATTTTGTGTACCGACGCATTTAGTGTCTGTACTCGGACAGAGAAGTGCCATTTCACAGTATAACAAACATTTATATAAAACTAATATATTTCCACGTTTACTTTTTTCTTCACTTATAACTTCCCTAATATCACTTAAACCTTCTTTTATATATATCGCATCGATTAAGAAGTTGAAAAATATGAGAAATATTATTTCACAATTGTGCAAGTGGTTATTGTTTCTGATGTGGGTGACGAGGGAATCCAGGAGGTGGAGTGAGGCGACGCCACCCTATGTGAAGTGGGGAAAGGGGTTCGCTATAAAAGGAATAAATAGGTCTTCATCTTAAATATACATTCAATTGTGGCTCATCGATAGTCTCTGATGAAGGCAATGTTACATACATAAATAAATAATAAATAAATAAATATAAACAAATGATAAATTAAATATTAATAACTAAATGTGAGGAAGAGAAACCTTATGAAAGGTTATGTCTCGTCACCAAGGAAACCCCTGTGTGGTTATATATACAAGTCTCCCTTTCATTGTAATATCATCTTTCATAAATATATTATTTTATTTATCACAATGTGGGCTATCCGATATATGTGGGCGTTTTAGATTTAATACAGGAGTTAAGAAGTTTTTACGCTTCATACCAATGAAGTGTAAAAACTTCTAAATCATTATTGCTTCTATAAGGTGATTCTTTGATAGTTTTTGAGTGTCTAATTTTGTTTTCTAGGTTTTTATTGTGACATTTTAGACGTGAAATTCCCTTATCCTTAACCAATAACTTTTTCTGCAGCTCTTGCTTTTGATCTTTTAAGCTATGATTATCATGTTCTACTAAATGATTTCGCAATTCTTGCTTCATAATCTTGAACCGAAGATCTGTATTGGTTGATTTTTTTTTTAACTCGTCCAATGTTGTTTGCAACAACGACTTCATTTATGAATATGTACATGCCATCATTTGTGATTACGACTTTTGTTTAAACTTTGCCTTCTATTCCATCTTGTTCCCTGGGAAAAAGAAAATCTTCTTAACAAATATTCCTTTTCTTTTGACTTTTGTATTTCTTACTTCGATAATAAATGGTCACACCAAACGTGTAATATTCTGCTCTTTGTAATTAATAATTGTATTTTTTACAATTATTAAATATTAATAATTATTAATAATACAATGTATTATTAATAATAATAAAATTTTGTTATTAAATTTCTTTGCGGATTGTCTATAAATTGGGTGGTTGGGAAAAATGAATGTTACCGTCCCCACCCACGTTCAAATATTGGGGATTAACTTTTATAAAAAAGAAATATTAATGTAGTGGTTTTTTATAATAAAAGAACCAAGTGTGGTTTCATAATACAATGCGTTGATTTTTGTATTTTTGTTTTTTTTCTTTTAATTTTCCCCTTTCTTCTCTTTCTCCCCTTTTTTAACCTCTCTCTCTCTCTCTTTTTATTAAGGTTAAAGACCTTTGAACTCAGAGAATCTCTAAAAATTACTAGACAAAATCCAAAACTTTGGCTAAGAGTCAGAATGAGCAAAAGCTTGAGGAAGGGCTGGCTCTGATACCACTGAAACAACAAAATCATTTCTTAAGGAACTAACCATCACAAATAAGTCAAATTATAAACCCCCATGAACAATAAAATATATGATTGATCATTCACTCTATAATTTAATGCTTTTTCCTTCACTCTATCATAAAACCTATTTTTATTAATGTAATGGTTCTTTTATTAAAAACACCAGGTGTTGTTTCGTAATACAATGGGTTGTTTTGTTTTTTCCTTTTCTTCTTCTTATTGTTCTTCATTTTACTTTTTTGATTTAATGACTTGTTTATACAACCACAATCTTAAGAAACCCTAGGATAATGGTTAAAAACCAATTTTCACCAAGAATAAAATATTAATAATTAAGTATTATTAAATTTCAGGGAAACGTGGAGGGTGGATGGAGATAAGTACAAATGGGAGGGATGAGTGTGAGTGAGAGGATTTTATTTAAGGTCAAAGACCTCAAAATTCATAAATTTTTAAAATAACCATACAAGGTCTGAATCTTTAGCCAAAAGTTGGACTAGAACGTTGCTCTGATACCAATCAAGCATAAAAACTTCTTAACTCTCGTAATAAATCGAAAATTCCCACAAATATACGATAACCCACACTATGATAAAGAAAATAATATATTGATGAAAGGTGATATTACAATGAAAGGGAGGATTGTATAAATACCCACACAGGGGTTTGCCTTTGTGACGAGACATAACCTTTCATAAGGTGTATCTTCCTTACATTTAGTTATTAATATTTATTTTATTATTTATTTATTTATTATTTATTTAGGTATGCAACAAAACCCATCTACGAACTAGTTAGAGAAAATATCAATGGAATCCTTATACTTAGAAGGAGATGCTTATGATTGCTTCACATGGTTTCCTAAGAAAACTTGTGGTTTCTTAACTAACTAACAAATGTTGATATATGATTTTATTAATTGATTTCACAATGATGAAGAAGATGAAACACATGTCAAGTTTACCCATTTACAACTAATAGAGACAATTAACATATATACCCATGAATGTGAAGTCCTAGCACCTAGTTATTTTATCTTATCAATGATTAATTTCTAAAAATGTATATTTTGGAGTTAAAACACATTAATTACAATGAACTAGAGATATAAAAACCTAAGAATTTGGTTGAAGCTATATTTATTGTAAAAATTTACCCATTTACAACTAATAGAGACAATTAACATATATACCCATGAATGTGAAGTCCTAGTACCTAGTTATTTTATCTTATAGATGATTAATTTCTAAAACTGTATATTTTGGAGTTAAAACTCATTAATTACGATGAACTAGAGATATAAAGACCTAAGAATTTGGTTGAAGCTATATTTATTGTAAAAATTATCAAAATGATCTTCATTAGTCAACAAGATTTATCTTTTGAACCACCAAAGAGATAACTAATTACAATGATACTAAACATCGCCACTCAAAATGGGATAAAAATAAGGAAAAACAAGGTCATAGATGTGGTAAGAAATGGTATCAATGTAAATTTCCGCACTCATCAGTACACTACTTTAAAATAGTGGATGGAAGAGAAGTAGAAGTCTCAAACTCAAAATGAAATTACTATAAGCTAAATTTGGAATGCTAGTATAGGTGTCATATTTTTTTTATTGTCATGAAATCTGTTAAGAAGATCATCTGTGAAGATTTCCTAGTTAACTAGGAAACAACTAATTTTCTTAGACTACCATGTGAACCAATCATAATCATATTTTTTAAGTATAAGAATGCCATCAATATATAGAATATAACTCATTCATAGGTGGCTTCATAGTGAAAATCCCATATGATAATCCTTTTGATCATCTAGTACATCCTATTTAGATATCTTGTTTTTAATTTTAGTTCGACAACTCTTGTTATCTTGATGTATTTGGAAAATGTTGATTTGTGATTCTAGGTTTGGTGGTGGTTTTTGATGGTTAGTTGGCCATTTATTTTCAATATGATCATTAAATATCTTCAAAGTTTTATCTTTATCATTGTTTCTCATTCTTATTAGGGATTTTCAAAGTTTTTCAAAATCTTCTATTAACGTACCAATTATGTCCTTCTCTAATAATTTATCGTTTTTTTCCATTAATCCCTTTTATCCACATCCCAACCTTTTTTCTCCCTCTCCTTACTATTTTTGTTTGTTTTCCCATTTTCAATGCAATAGAGGCAATGGCTATTCATTTTATCACTAAATTGGTTAACATTTGTGTGTACTTAGTCATTGCTAACCATATTGGAGTTTGTTATTTTCTTTTTGGACTCCACCTTTTTTTCTTTTATGCAATGTTTTTATAAATTGACTTTATAAGTCAATGTTTATTTTTTTTTAATAAAATCAGCTTTGATTGAAAAACATTCCAAATTAAAATTTAGAAATGCTTTTTGAAAGGAAAGACTTAATGAAAAATGGTTGTATGGATAAATGTGGTCGTAATAAATTGATATCATACAAGATGAATATGGGATTGGCATAGATCATATGGATGTAATGTTAGGTAGTACATACACAAACTAAAATGGGAGCTAAGTCAAATTCTATGATGGATAGATTTGTATAATGTTGACAACGACGGTTATGATGATTGTGTATGGAATCAAATTGTACAATTGCGAGACATGTGTAAGTGTATGAAAATGGATTGCATAGGTTGGAAATTTGAATGTACAAAATTTCTAATTGAATGGACACTAGTGAGGACGTCTTGATCCACTAACAGTTTGCAAGCTTAATCCAATATGAAATTGGCCAAGTTTGTCTATGATGCCATATGTAGTAAATATATTCTCGTTTATTATAGAATTACTAGAATATTTCTTCAAATATATAAATATGTATTGAGTAATAAATTATTGATAATATTTAATGATGTTACAATGAGCCTCGTGAGAGTATATACTTATATGTGTTGGTTCTAGACATGAATTCAATGGAAGTGTGCTCTTTGATATTTTATTATTCTAATTATTATTATGTTTATTACACATTATGTGCCAAACCTCATAGTTTCCTTTATATCTAGATAATGGGATAAATATTTATATTGTATGCCGTGTGTGGTGGCCTTCAGCCCCATGCATAGCCCATTGGCCCATACACAAATAATATGGCTAAATTCCTAGAATTTTCTCCTAGACCATAGTATAGGCCTTCATAACTATCCATGTGTGATAAACCTCAAAATGGACATGATATATCACTCACACAACAAATTTTCCTTATGTAGGGTGTGTGTGGTCATGGCCTTACGCCCTTTGCATATCCCATCAACCTTGTAGAAAAATGTTATACCCCAAGACCATGGATTTTGACCATGGAACATTGTATGGGATTTGATAATCATACAAGGTGTGAGAAAACTTGAAATGGTTCCTTATGTAGCACTTATGTGGTGGTTATAGGATCCACAGATGGCCAATTTTCCTTGTAGAGAAATGTTATTTCCTAACGCCTAGATTTTTTCTAAGAGAATGGCCTAAGCTTGAATAACCATCCATGGTGAACTAAATATTTCAAGACCAAACTATATTTCTCATATGCCAAAGATTAATTATGAAAATATTATGTGATGTATTTGGGTCTTGTACATGGCCTAGGACCCTAAAGTTTGATCCATCTCACTTGTAATCCATAGATTCCCTATGCGAGGCCTCTATGGTTTCTTGGGGATCCATACATCACCATGCGACCTAAAGGAATTTATGTTATGAATTAACATCATGTATTTTCTTCTGGTACCAATTCCTATGCCATTAAACTATCCATTGTGTTCCAAATTTTGTTAGGGACGATATCCTAGCATTGTGTAAAATATTCCCCATGCATGGACTATGTAATTATGTGGAGTCCCATACATAGACCATGACCTCTAAAGAAGATGTTCATGGCATGAGACCTTGATTTTAAGTCTTGAACCATCACATGAGACCTTATAACCATCCATGGTGTGACCTCAAAATGGGAACCATATCCCTCTAGCACTACATTGATTCCTTGTGCACAACTATCATGAAAATCAAACACATAAAGACACAAAGAATAACTCGAAAGATTTATTTTAATTACATAGGTGAGAAAGTGTAATATTTCTTATAAAGGGTTACGATGAGGTCAAATCAATTCACATTCTGAATATGGGATAAACCAAGAAAAAAAACAAAGTGAAATAAAGAATAAAAGCACAAAATAACATAAAGTTGGAAGTGACTTTGTTGATTTCTACATATAATATCTAATTGACCATTATAAGCTAGGATTTACTTTAACACCTTCCCTTCATGGTTAATCTACTAATTACACCAAGTTGATCCTCGAATTTTACATGCTTTTAAGGACCCAAATACTCGGTGATAATGTTTATAGTTTGGTACTCTATTGAATAGTACTATAGCTTAATGGTTCCATATTCAACAAGTCGTCTGATGAAGTGGAAATGTATGTCAACATGCTCTTTACACTCATGTAATATTGGATTTTTGGTTAGTTTGAGGACCCCTTGATTTTCGTAGAGTATAGGTGTTGGATCTATATATTTCATATTCATATCTAAAAGCATCCTACTGTGCCAAACTACTTCATATGCTCCTTTCACTTTTCCTAAATATTCTTCTTCTATCAATGAAAGGTCTACTACCTATTACTTCTCATTGGTCCATGTGACTGCACCTATTCCAAGGATAAATACATATCCAGTGTTTATTTTTTTTCATCCACACAACCTTCCCAATCTAAATCTCTATAAGCACAACCTAGGAACTTTGGTTTTGTTGTGCAAAATGCCAAAGTTAAGCATCCCTTTCACATATCTCAACACCCTCTTCATTGCAATCCAATGATCTGCTTTTGGCACTACCAAAAATCTTAAATTAAGTTCACAACATAGCTCACATTAGGCCTATTGGTTGTAAGATATATCAAGTTATTCACTAGCTACTTGTAGATTAACTCATTAACTTCCTAGGCGTCAATACTGGCTGAAAGTTTTAGTCCTTTTCCATATGTCATTCTAAACTTGTCAAGCATATTTTCCAAAGTTTGTGAGAAAAAAATTGTTATGATCTATTTTCCAAATTTCAACACACACGCAGTAATGTAGGAGGCCTAAATCAGTCGTGTAAAAAGCTTTACTCATATTGGATTTTATCTATTCAATTATGATTTCCTCGCTACCTATAATAATGATGTCATATACTTAAATGACTAGTAGGATGGTATAATTACTATTTTTTTTTATGTATAGGTTGGAAGTTGAAGGACCATTCTAGAACCCCTATATAAACAAGTATATATCAATCTTAATGTACCAATATTTGGTGACCCACATGAGGCCATATAGAGCCTTCTTAAGTTAGCAAACAAAGTGCTCCTTACTTGAAACCTCAAACCCCCATGGTTGATACATATATACCTATTCCTCCAAATCTATGTTGAGAGAGGTGCTCTTCACATCCATTTTATGGACCTCCCAGCTACATTGTGCTTCCATGGCTAAAACTAGTCATATCGTGGTCATATTTGATGTACAAAAAGAGCTCTGCTCATAATCAATGCCCTCTCTTTGTGAAAACCTTTTTTCTACCAACTATACATTGCACTTGTCAAATATTTTAGCTACCATGTACTTGACCTTGTACTCCCATTTATATCCAATGGGTTTCTTTCTCAATGGAACTGTTGTGAGATCCCAAGTCTATTTTTTCATCAAACTATCATGTTTAACAGTCATGGATCTCCCCCATCCAGATCTCCCTCTTTCTTCTTCAAACATTTGTGGCTCGTATACTTCATGAACATTGACCATAAGTATCACATAAATAAAACTCATAAATAAACCAATAATAACTCAAAAGAGCTATCATAATGTATTGCATAAATGAGAAAGTGAAACATGTCTTATATAAGGCTTCAATGAGGGTGAGCCAATCTATTTTATGAATGTCAGATAGATTGAGAAATACATAAAGAATAAAATTAAAAACAACATAGTCTTAAATGATTTTATTAATTCCTAAGTTTAATATTTAATTGACTAGTATAAAATACATATTTATTTAACACCCTCTCTTGATGGTTACTATACTAACAACACCATGTTTATCCCAAAAACTTACATTCCTTTCAAGACCTAAATACTTGTCAAGACCTAAATACTTGGTGAAAATGATTATGATTTGGTCCTCTATGGGAAAGTATTGTAGCTCAATAGTTTCATCTTCTAAAATTTGTATGATGAAGTGACAATGTATCTCAACGTGCTTGGTAAGCTCGTGGAAGACTAGATTATTTGCTAGTATGAGCACCCCTTGATTTTTGCAAAGTAGGGGTTTTGGCTTTATCTATTGTGTCTTCATAATTGAAAGCATCCTCCTAATAAAAACTACCTCACATGATCTTTTCAATGTTCCCTGATAATATTCTTCTATTGATGAAAGGGATACTCCCTATTGCTTCTTGTCAGTCCATGCGACTCCTCTTGTTCCATGGCTACATACATATTTAGATGTTGATTTTATGTCATCATATCAACCTTCCTGATATGAATCCATATATTCACACAACGTAGGACCTTTGGTTTTGTTGTATAAAAGATGAAGTCAAGCATCAATTGCACATATCTCAACACCATTTTCACTACAGTCCATTGCTCTACTTTTGGCAATGTCATGAACCTAGAAATGAAGCTTGCATCAAAATTCAAGTTAGTTCTAGTGGTTGTAATATATATCAAGCTAACTTCCTATAGAATAACTCATTAACTACCTCAAAGTCAATCCATTGCTCTACTTTTGGCAATGTCATGAACCTAGAAATGAAGCTTGCATCAAAATTCAAGTTAGTTCTAGTGGTTGTAACATATATCAAGCTAACTTCCTATAGACTAACTCATTAACTACCTCAAAGTCAATCTTGGCTTAAATTTTTATCACTTTCTCCATAGGTACGGATGAGATCTTCCAATCCACCATTCTAAATTTGGAAAGAAAACTCTTGGCATATTTTATTGTGAGACAAAAATGATGCTACCTATTTCCCGAATTTATACACCCAAACCATACTATAGGATTCCTATATTAGTCATGTCAAAACGTTTACTTGTACTTTATTTTATTTGTTAAATCATGATTTCCTCATTACTTATAATAATGATGTCATCTGAAAAATGACTAGTAGGGTGATATCATTACTAATGCTTTTACATATATGTTGGAATTAAAGGACTCTATTGGGATCCTTTTTCAACCAAGTACTTGTTATAATTTCAATGGTTAAAAAATATTTTAAAACATTTAACATCATAACCATCATAACCATATGCAACAGGATCACTGAAAGAATGACAAACACAACAACAAAAAAGAACATAGAGATTTATCCTAGGAAACGCTTGTGGGGGAGAAAAACCACCAAAAAATCCTCAATATATAATTTAACCAAGTATAGTGTAAGACCCCGCAAACAAGACTAAAAGATTCATTTCCATAGTATATCGCTTCTCTCTCTCTCTCTCTCTCTCTATATATATATATATATATATATATATATCTTGCTCAATTTCTTCAGCGAGGCGTGTGTACAAATGAGGGAGGCTCCTCTTCTATTTATACTCATCAAGTGAGTGACTCAATTACCTTATTAGGTCAGCCAAGTTCTCTAATTAGGGTCAACCTACCTAGGAAGACTCAAAATAATATTTATAAAATACTTTTGTGGGTATTATTTCCCCGAATTACAATGGAGGTTTTACAGTTACCTCATGACTTTTACATGACCAATTACATCAATGACATCTCCAAATGGATGAATAACATCTCCTAAACGAGGAATAATAATAATACAATAAAAAGTAGAATGGAATATATTCCAGAGTGACATTTATTTAATGTGGAAATTGAACCAGTGATAGAACAATTACACTCACAACAATTATCAATTGTACATGCAAAATCACTCACAAAAGAGACTAAATATTGAGCTGAACACTAAAATGTATTGAATAAGTGTACAATACTCTGCTTCTATAGATGAGAGTGCAATGGCACTCTGTTTCTTGCTTGACCAGCTGATTGTCCCTTCTGCAAGCATGAACACATATCCTGATGTGGAATTTCTGTATGTGCTATCACCTGCCCAATCACTGTCAGTAAACCCAACCAAATCAAGATCATATTTAGCTTTATAGAAGATCCCATGTGTCCTTGTTCCCTGAACAAAGTTAAGGATCCTTTTGGCTACTTTCCAATGGATCTCATGAGGCTGATCCATGTATCTAGAAGCCACACTTACTGCATAAGAAAGATCAGGTCTAGTATGCATAAGATACAACAAACATCCAATCAATTTCCTATACAGTATATTGTTTACCATAGGTGAAGAATCAGCTTCTTCAAGCTTCACTCCTGAAAGGAAAGGAGTCTTGCTTGGCTCGCAATCCTTCATTCTGAATTTGTTCAGCAAATCCAAGGCATACTTGGACTGGTGCACCTTGATTCCAGCTTTGTTTTGAGCAATCTCAAGCCCCAAGAATTGGATTAAGAGCCCCAAATCTGTCATGGAGAAGGGTTGGTTCATTGCACCCTTCAAGGAAGCAATTTCATCCTTTGAGCTTCCTGTAATGAGAAGGTCATTAACATATAAAACAATTATCATTAATGAACCATTAATCAACTTCAAATAGACATTTGTATCTGATTTGCATCGAACAAAATTCAGTGATAGCAGAAAGCTATCAATCTTGGCATACCAAGCCCTGGGGGCTTGCTTTAGCCCATACAATGACTTCCTTAGCCTGCACACAAGAGATGTGTTAGTAGAAAATACTTGAGGCTGCTGCATGTATATCTCTTCAGTGAGATCTCTATTCAGGAAGGCACACTTTACATCCATGTGATGTACCTCCCATTGCTTTGAAGCTGCAATGGCTAAGGCTAACCTGATGGAGTCCATCTTTGCCACTGGTGCAAAGGTATCATTGTAATATATGCCATGAACCTATGAGTAGCCCTTGGCTACCAATCT
>LPNX010142873.1:123724-142869 GCA_001517045.1 Pseudotsuga menziesii | reverse complement strand
TATATATATACATACTCTTGTTTTTCTCCCCCAAAATATTGTTGTTCATTTTGTGATTGTTTTTACATGGCATTTTGGAAAGAATTGGGTTTGACTTGAGAAATCGTTTTGCGTAGTTAATCATGAGTTCAATGTTGACTTTTTTTCTTCTCACTTAATAGCCAAATTTGTTTGAGGAAGGTATGTTGGTTGTGTTGTTTGCAAATCCAAGAGAACATTGGTTGAAGGATGAAACTTGAAGTAACAAGTTGTTTTGAATATATTTAATTATATTTAAACACTTATATAATCATATTTATGTAAAGGAACCTTTTTTAAGGACATGGTATTATATGAAATGATATCTAAAGGCATATAAATTTCAAATTTCTTATTGTATCATCACCTTATCATCTATTATTATTCAAAAATTTTACATATTTCATAAATTATTTTTATTTCATTTGATTTAGCAAGTTTAACATTGTTATGAAAATTAAATGAAAATATTATTAAAATACTGAAGATGTTCCTTACCAAGGGTTGCGTCTTTTTTTAAAAGTCACTAGCAAACATAAACTAGGTTATTCGCTCATTGTAATACAACAATTTATTATTGATCATATATATACATATATGTGTGTGTGTGTATCTATGTATGTGTATGTATGTGTGTGTGTGTGTATGTATATATGTATGTATGTATGTATACATACATACATATACACATACATACATGCATACATTGTCTCTTGTACAATTGAACATTAAAATTTAAAATCTTTCACTTTTAACTTTAACATTGGTATCAAATCCCTTTCTTAGGATATTTCTGTTGATATTATGCCTTGGCCAAATTTTTAGGAAAAGTTTCTCGAGAAAGAGCTTTGATACCAATGTTAAACTTAAATGTGAAAGCTTTTAGATATTAATGTTTAATTATACAAGATAAAATGTGTGTGTGTAATGAATTGATGTATTACAATGAGCAAATAGCCTAGCTTATATAGGTTTGATGGTGACTTTTAACATAAGGTCACAACCTCTTCCTAAGGAACCTCTTCAATATTTTAATATATTTTAATAAATTGTCATTTAATGTTCATAACATTAATATTAGCAAAAAATAATAATAGCTGCTACGCAAAAATGTGTAGCACTTCTAACATCCGAGAAATGCTCAAGGAAATTGATAAAAAATAGATTCAATTATAGATTCTAGCCAATACCTTCTTAACAAGGTATCCAATCAAGATGAAATTACTATTGGAGCAATGGTAGAAAGAGGTAAAACATTAATGGATAAGGAAGCAATAGAAGAAAAGAAGATGAACCTACACAAAAACTAGTCACAAGGACTCTCACTCAGCCACATGAAATTATTACACAACCTTCTATAAATTTGGAAATGCCTAGTGAACCACCACAAGATAGAGGGGTTCAACGAAGGTGGTCTATAATTCAAAACTCCAATTTCTACTACAAAAAACCATATAATAGAAAAATCAATCCATATATTATGGTCCCCATTACATGCAATAGAATCATTTCTTCCATGACTACCTCTTCCAAGAATATGGTAGTGGAAAATACAAGGACATGACAATAGTACACTTGCAGTTGCAA
This sequence comes from Pseudotsuga menziesii, assembly GCA_001517045.1. Classification (NCBI taxonomy): domain Eukaryota; kingdom Viridiplantae; phylum Streptophyta; class Pinopsida; order Pinales; family Pinaceae; genus Pseudotsuga; species Pseudotsuga menziesii. The sequence continues at coordinate 141,264 of LPNX010142873.1, read as the reverse complement.
GAGTTATGAGTTGATGCTTCCCTCTTGAAAATTCCAAAGTCCATAGGGAATATGAATCACCTAAAATGGGTGGTGGTGACTTCTTGGTCGAGGATTATTGTTGAAATTCCAAATGATTTCCATCATCCTCCTTCCTTGAAACACTTGTATTTAGACATTCAACAGATGAATTTTACAACATTCTATTGGGAATCTAACAATTCTGGCACACATTGACTTGTTAGGTTGCAGGAAATTGAATAGGATTACAAATTCCATGGGGTCTTCCCTTAGTGAAACTATGCCATAATTCCTTCGTTCACATGATAATAAAGAATACCCCTAATTTCACTACATATTGATAAATACCTATAAAAGTACTTTTGTTGACCCCCCCTCCCAATACATATTAACAATTAGAGAAAACCCTTTTTTATGAGATATTCTCTATTTTTACTAACCCTTCTTATACCCCCCAATGCATGTAAACCCGCAATACCCTACTCCCCACATGCCAATACCTACAATATATTGACCTTATTTTTAATAATTTAAAAACCCCCCTTTATGAATGAACATGATAAGATATTGGTCAACAAAGTGAATCCCCCATGCCAAATTCCTTCTGGAATTTACTTAAGATTTCATATCTTAATTTAAAGAAATGCGCTAGTTTAACCTTCTCAAGTGGAAGTTTTGGAAACATTGACAAGCTTGAATACATATACATTACTAATTTTGGCCAAATTGAAGTGTTTATTACCCAAATTTCACACCAAAGGTCCTTGGAAAAATTAAAATTGAAAATTAAAAACTTAAAAGTATGGATATGTGCAATTGGAGAGTCGAACAGTTTGGAAAAACTCGAATTAAAATCCCCTTCGCTGGAAAAGATCCCATCTTCGCTCGATCATGACCTAAGGAACTTAAAGTATATGGATATGCATAGATGCTAGAGTTTGAAACATTTTTCAGATTCCATTCGACTGTTGAATCAATTGACTATGTGGAGAGTGGAGGACTATTCTTTGCAAGCACTACCTTTTCAAACCATTTGAGACAAAAGTGAGAGTGAAACAGAGTCAAGAGGGCAAAGAATAGTAAGTAAATTGGACTCTTTTGTGGACAAGTGGTTGCATTGAATCCCCAACTAGAATGTCAATAATGTTTACCTAATATAATGTATCTTGACCATACACTTTTTCTTAACATCATATGTTGGTACAATGATAGGTGTAGTCTGACATCTGACCTGCAAGTCCAAGTATGGAAAATGGTCATTGAAATCAAGAACTACCTTGACATCCTATGTTTTCTTCAATAGAATTCCATCCCCATCGTCAACATCATCATTAATCTCTTTAAACTCACCAATGAAGATAAATTCAGCAGCCTTAGATTCTATCAGTTCCATCTCCTCTACCTCACGATTCACAAGTAGCACTTAAAATCCAATGTGAGCAGAGAGAAATTGTTTAAGTGTGATTTAACCCCTATATCACCAATAAATTCTTAGGTGATGAGTAGTTGGAACGTACGTTGCCCATTGTGGTCAATTTGTTAACCCAGCCTTTAACCATGTTGACAATATTGACCTTATATATGAACATATTAATGGAACACAACTTTAAATGACTTTTAATAAAGGCATGCATACTTTCAAGAATATATATATATATATTACTTAATAAAAGTTAGTATAATTGTTTCGAGGAGAGAAGCATTAAACATTAAGCTATAAAATAGCTGAAAAATAATAATAATATTGTTTCAAAAATTAATTTAGATATATTTAAGAAAGAATACTCGTAAGAGACAATATAATTCATAAGATAATTAAAAAAAAGTCAAAACGATTGTTCACAAAAAAAAGTTGCGTAAATAAATTACAACCCTTCAAGGATGAAGCATTTTTAAGAGGACGAAAATTCTACTCGAACATTAAATGACAATATTATTTAAATATATTTAAACATTAAAGTATCGAAGATGTGATTTAGTAAGGGTTGTGACCTTATGTTAAATTCGTTGTCATGTTATTTTCCCTCATCTTTATGATGGAGAAGATGTGACTGCACTGTTGTTACTATCAAAACGAGCAATTTAGCCCAAGGAACATAACATAAAATGCATTGAACATAAAAGTATACATACATAGATGCATAATGCATAGAAGCAAATACATTTCAACACATTCATCGTGTTCATAATAATTTATAAAACAAATACAATTGCAGAAATCAAATACACAAGAATTACTTATCTTGAAAAGAAGTTGTCCCACAACTAGCTATGCCAATGCAACGTTCCACCCAACCATAGGCCAGTGTGCTCATCAATCTCTCAGCACCACTGCCACCCCCGAGCTGGGCATGATTTCCATGAGGAACTAGGGAACAACAGGCTCACACATAGACAAATGCACATCAAAACTCAGCCAAGCCAAACACAATTGGGTTTATCAGGCTGCTAAGGCAGTGGAAAGGAGAAATACTAAGCTAGTGAGCTCAACCACAGAGCTCCGGGACACCTACACAAGATCTGGGTTGGCCTCCACAATACCTAACACACCCAACAAAAATAAGTATCCACTTCTCTGCTACACAATCCCTCGGGCCATACCTTCCCTTCTAGTGCTCTTCAGGGTGTGAAGAGAAGAATAACCAACTCCTTTTGATCTCTCTGTGAGGTCCCTCTCTTCACTAAATTTATCAAGCTAATTCTTTCCTCTTCCACTCATAATGCTTCGGACCAAAGCAAGGATTTACATAACATCAAAAAACAGGTGTTGGGTATGGAGAAAACGCCCTAGGAACCATAAATAAAAAATGGTAAATGGGGAAAAACAACCCAAGTGAGCAAATAATTTTAGGAAATGTTTAATGGCTTCATAGAGGCAAAAACAACCTCTACAAACCCCCATTTCGTGGATTCAAATTCAAAAAAACGTCTATGGGAATTACGGGAGCAAAAACCTCCTCCCTAAAACCACAAATCGTGAATCTCCTCTGGCCATTCACTCAACAATAACAAAAACGGTTTCTAGGCATGAAGGAATGAGGAAACGATAGAAAAATGTGAAGGTAAAAGCACAACAAGCTCCAGCTGCATGAGGGAGTGAAGGATGTGGGTGAACAATGGGATGGGCATGCATTTCCAAGCATTTACTTGCCTCGTAAATCAAAAACATGTTTTCCAAAAACTGATGGATTCTCAAATTTGAATTTGACTCCCATACTCTTTCAACCCCCATGCATTAACTACCTCAACCAATTTATGGAAGAAATAAATGATTGGGCACAAAAGACAAAATGGGCAGTTGACAGCTTTATGGGTTTTCCCTTTGACATTTGGCTTTACCCTATTGGCTCAAGGGTTTGAATATTTTCCCTCCCTATTCCCTGTGAAATCACACCCCCATCTCTTTAATGTTGCATTGACATAGCTAGTTGTGGGTATTTTTATTAATTGCATATTTACATGATGTCCAAATTTATAATGTGCCTGACTAGCATGAAATACCACTGGCATCAATTTTAATTTCCGAAACATAAAATGATAAATCGATGGTGGGGCCTTTGCCTTGAGATCCACACCATGATTAAATAATGCTATTTACATCATTTAAAATTTAATGCAATTGGGGTCAAAATCAGGGTATTACAGTCACCATCAAACCTATATAAGCTATGCTATTAGCTCATTGTAATACAACAATTCATTTTTATCAATATATATATATATATATATATATATATATGCATCGTATCTTATACAATTGAACATTGTTATTTAAAATTTTTTGCATTTAAGTTTAACAAATTCTCTATTGATGTCACGGCTATTAATCTAGCCATACACAACATCAACCATGTTCTCTTTCTTATGTCAACCATGATGCACTAAATTTAACCATGCCTAAACAATAGTCAACCATGGTTCAAATTCTATCTTGTTTTAACATTAAGTATGAACTGAAGTCAACCATGTTGAAACATGGTATAAATAAATGAACTTATATTATTTTTATTTATGTACTTATTTATTTTATTATTACCTATTTATTTATATTAAATTATTTTATATGTTTCAAAATTAGTTTTTAAAATAATAATAATAATAATATACGATTCCTTCCCAACACAATGCACGTCAAATAGCAAGCTATATTATTAATAATTTGGCTTATGTACATATAAGCCATATTATTAATAAATATTGTTTGTTAGTTATACATTGTCTATTGTACAATTGAACATTAATATTTAAAAGTTTTTGCATTTAAGTTTAACAAATGCTTTATTGGTATCATAACTATCAATATAGCTATAACATCACCATTAATTGTTTGGTATATCCAATCAAACAGTAGGCATCCACCATGGTTTCATTTTATAATGAATTTATTGTGATTTGGAAGAAATCAAAGAGAGTTTACAATGAAATACTTGATCCAATGAAAAACAAACTTTTGATAAAATTGCAAAGCCAAGATAGTATAAAAAGCCACAAAAGGCGAAGACTTAGATACTGAATTTAAACCCAATTATGATTGGGAAGAAGAAAAAAACAAATACAACATTGTGATTGAAAGAGAACCTGAATCGATAGCAAGGGAGCAATAAGTGACAAACAAAGCTCGTAAGTGAATAAACTATGCAGAAATGAGTTTTGAAAGCATAAAAGATACCATTAAAGATTTGAAAATGGAACCTCTCAACCTGAAAAATCGCTAAGGATGAGATTGGGATGATAATAAAAAGAGCAATATCCTACGTCGAAACGAATAGAGAAATATAAGCATTAACCAAAATGCCCCCAACCTGCTAGACCAATTATTTCTGAAATCGCAATTTCGACGATATGGATAGTTTTAAAATCAAGCATTTAGTGTAGGACTGACAACTACGATTGATGAAATCATGAAATTTAGGAACGACTTTGATCGGTTTTAATAAAAAAACGTGTCGAAAAAAGGGGTGTTTTAGTTGTCTTTTATCTTAAACTCAACAAAAGTGGATACACTAATTAGTAACCGAGTTGTCTAAACAAGGGACTTTTTGAGTTCTTTTTCCTGCTAGTTTAAGAGTAGATGAACTTTGAAGAACACATCATCGATGCATTAATTAAGTTGGTTAAAGTATCATACTTCAATAATTAAGTTAGTTAGAAGTATAAGAGTTTAATAAAAAGAGGAATACAAAGCATAGTTTTTTTACGATATATTTCAAAAGTTTAATGGAGTTTCAAGGGTTATAAGTTTTTTTAAATTATTTAGCACGTGAACTAGCTCAAGTAGTTGAGTGCTTCAAGTTGTGAGCAGAATGTCTCAAGGTCAAATCTCTGGGTGGTTATACATTGCTTTATAAGGGCCTCACTTGATGTCTCCATTAGGTTGCTCTGTAATCATAGCACTAAATTTAGTATTCCTAAAGTGATTGTCACTAATAATGGTCGTCATTTTCAAAATAAAATGATGATCGATCTAACATCCAAGCTTGGATTCTGACAAGACAACTCCTTGTCTTACTATCCATAAACAAATAGATAAGTAGATGTTGTTAACAACTCCTTGAAAACCATTTTACAATAGATGGTTGGAAGGAGAAAAAACAATTGACACATTATTCTATACTCGACATATCGCACTTTAGTGAAGACAACCTACTAAGGCCATGTCCTCACGAAAATGTCTTTTCATAAATACAACAATATTAATATTTAAATATAATTAAATGTATTCATAACGTTGTCGTCTTTTTAAAAGAACTTTGTCCTCAAGGTTATCTTGGTTAACTTCAACTTCTATTAGAACACACTCCTTGAATTCTTCCTTTAAAAAAATATTTCTTTTTTATTAAAATCAATTTGAATCCTTTTTTACTTTCCTATATAAATGAATCACTTGAATTGAGCAACCCTAGAGACCCTTTTAACTATATAATTTCTTCATTTTTCTTTATTTCTAAACATTTATATTATACTTAATGATGTATAAAATATAATATGTGATACTCTTGAATAATTTGAAATAACTTAAACTAACCTTTCATATAAGGCCATGTCCTTAAGAAGGTGCCTTTTAATAAACATAATAATATTAGTATTTAAATATAATTAAATTTTTTCATAACAACAAATTTGACTATTAAGTGAAAAAAAAAAATTCTACATTAAACTCGTGATTAAATAAGTAAATTGATTTCTCATGTCAAAACCAATTCTTTCCGAAATACACCATAGAATCAATCACAAAATGAACAACAATATTTTGGGGGAGGGAAATAAATTAAACTATATGTATAATTATGAGACAACAACAAAGAATATTGTATCACATGAGTCCTTGATGGAATGCATGCATCACCAACCTAGATTCCACTTGCTCAGGCCATTAAAATATTTTCATCCAACTCTCTTGCTTGATCATAGTTCATCAAAGCCCCCACTCACTCTAGAAAAAGGAAACCTTGGAACAAGGAAATTCTGAGGGAACATGCACTATAAAATCCTAGGGCACTCAAATTTTAATCATCTAGTGATGGTATTGGTCTTCTTCTTCAAGTTTAGGATTATTATTTACAAAAATGGTTTAGGGAGTTGGGTTGAGTGTAACTAAGTCCATGTGGAATGGAAACGACCTTCAACCACCCAAAACACGTGTGGATGCATGTGTTTTTTTATTATTATAATTTTCGAACTTTTAAGAGCTATGCATGTTTTAATAAAGGGTAAAACACAGATACACATGTTGCTAACAAATAACCCATGTATGCAAGGGAATGGTTTTTTTAGGAAGGATAATTGATGGATTCTCAAGCTTTATTAACCCACATCCTAACACCCTTCAACCAGGTTGATTGGAGGGAAAATATGCAGGTCTCCTTGCGCAAGCTTGGTCTCTATAGGATGACCATGGGTCGAGAGACAAAACCTCATCATCCTTTTGAGAAAACAAGTTCTTGAACCGGTTGGATGAAGCCTTTGGATTCCTTTTTTCTCACATCTCCAGGGATCTCCTCTTTCATCTTGAGGGATTGAAGAATCCCAAAGAAGCTTGGAAGACACTCGAATTCTTGTTTGGAAAATAAGATAAGATTCGGGGACACATCTCAGAGAACGAGCTAATATCATTGCAGCCCAACAGTTTCAAGACCATCCAACAATTTTTCACAAAATTCAAGTCTCTTGCACTACAATGTAAGCAATGTGGAATAGAGAGGAAGGATGAGAAACTTGTTCTCTCAGTGCTCAACAAACTTAGTTCTGAGTATTATGTCTTCATCTCTACCTTCCATTTTGGAAGAGCCTCCATCCCCAATTGGAAGATGCCTTCACTTGATAGCTTTTTCTAGTCTTTAATACAAGAATAGGACAAGTTGGTCCAAATAGGAGTCCTCCAAAATTCCAAGAACTAAGCCCTTCTGATGTCGGACTCTACCAATGTGCAAGATAAAGGGAAGAATAAGGGGAAGGAGCCTAAAGCATATAATTCAAAGAAAAAAGAGAGTTAGAAGTCTTCTGAAGGAGCTTCAGACTCCAAGAGAAAGAAATTTTTTGAAAATACTAAGTGTCCTTATTGTATGAGGGGCTTTCACCCTAAAAGCCAGTGCATGAAGAAGGATATCGACTAGTTGTCTACTCTCGTCAAACAGAACCATATTGCTCTTCCACAAAGAGAAAAGAAGTCTGATGATGGACAATCGACAGAAAATCATGAGAGGTTCCATGCTTTGAAAGTTGGCCTCACTTGGTTGACAACTTACTTGATTGATTATGGAGCATCCAACCACATGGTTTCCTCCAAGGATTCCTTCACCACTCTCAACCTCACAGGAGGGCCTAATATTCATATGGGTGATGACTCTCAGATCCTAGCAACAAGAAGATGTTCCATTCAAAAATATTCATGGTGAATTAAAAAATGTTCTCTATGTTCCCTCTCTTGCAGTAAATTTTTTTGTCTGTATATCAGATGACTCACACTGGCTCACCAAAGCAAGTGGTATTTGGCCCTGACTCAGTAGAGATCACAGAAATCTCAACACAGAAGACTATAGTGAAAGGAAATGTAGATCATGCCTCCAAAGCATATGCTCTCCCTCATTTTATGCCCTACTCAGATCCAGTACAACCACAACTTCTATTTGAAGAAGATAAAGGTATTAAAACTCCTTTACTTTCTATTATAGATACGGATTTATTATCTAATATTTTAGATTCGGACTCAGATTCAGAAGAAGAGGAATACTAGCATGATTTAGATATTGATTTTACACCTCAAAGAGATCTAGATATAGATCCAGCATCCACTTCCCCTCAGCAGCCTAAATGGGCTTAACATCTCATTAAAGCAATGGGGGATGATGCTGGGGATCCAAATGATAAGAGAAGAATGAGGTCCTAGTATCAGAAAGAGAATGTTGCATTGTACCACACAGATCCACTTCTCCCTGATAGTTGCTTCATGATGTTGGGGTAAGATCCTCAAACATTCAAGGAAGTTTTCCATGATCCTATATGGCAGGAAGCTATGGATGAGGAATTTGATTTGCTACATGACAATAAAACTTGGGCACTTGTCTCCTTAATTCCAGTGAGGAAACTTGTTTAGTGAAAATGGGTCTACAAGACCAAGATAGCCTCTAATGGAACCACATCCAAGTACAAGGATCAGTTGGTGGCCAAAGGATACTCTCAGGTTCAAGGATTGGACTACAATGAGACATTCGCTCCAGTAGCTATAATGGATTCCATCAAACTTGTCTTGGTAGGTGGAGCTTCCAAGAGATGGGAGGTACATCACATGGATGTGAAAAGTTCCTTCCTCCATGGTGACTTCAAGGAAGAGATTTACATGAAACGACCTGAGGGGTACATGGAGGATCCTTCCTTATTTTGCAGACTGAGGAAATCACTATATGGACTCAAACAAGCCCAAAGGGCATGGTACTCCAAAATGGATTCCTTCCTCATGTCATAGAAATTTGAAATATGCAAATCAGATTGCAATGTTTACATGTATAATAAAGAGGGATTCTTGTTATTAATTATGTTGTATGTGGATGATTTTCTCATTACTAGAAGATCTGTTGCTAGATTAAGAAGCATCAAGTCAACTCTTAACAAAGAATTCGCTATGACTGATCTAGGATTGTTAAGACAGTTCATTGGTCTTTAAGTAAGTCAAAATAATTAGGGAATTGTGATCTCACAATCCAGATACTCATTAGACATGCTCAAAAGCCACATGGAATACTGCAAGGCAGCCCCTTGTCCCTTTCTATATAGAATCAGTCTAGAGGAAGGTGGTTCTACACCTTTGGTAGACAACACTCTTTACAGACAGCTCATTAGGAACCTTCTATATCTCACACATTCAAGACCAGACATATCCTATGATGTGAGTGTTCCTACCAGGTACATGCAGGAGCCACATGAGCTGCATTGGAAGGAAACAAATAGGATCTTGCACTATATGCAGGGTACTAGAGATTATGGGATTCATTATGTAGCTGGTGCATAACTTGATCTCATAGGATTCACATATTCAAACTGAGCAATATATGGGAATGAAAAGAAATCCACTTCAATATTTGTGTTTATGATCGAATTTGGTCCAATTTGTTGGTCCAACAAGAAGAAAGCATCACTTGCACTCTCTTCAGCAGAAGTAAAGTATCGAGGAGCTGTAAATGCAACTATTCATGCAGTTTGGCTACATGGCATATTGAAAAACTTGAGATTCTCACTTCACCTTTAGTGAACATTTATTGTGACAATCAGAGCACTATACAAATTCCCAGTGATCCAGTTCAGAAGAAAAGGACAAAGCACATTGAGGTTCACATGCATTATATTCAGGATCTAGTGCATGAAAAAACCATCACACTGCATTACTATTTGAGAGAGGATCAGATTGCAGAAATAGTCACCAAGTCCTTCACAGAAAAGATATTTGTCTTTATCATATCTCTTTTAGGTGTAAAGGCTTGATTCATGGTTCTTGTTCCTGCTTATTTTGAGGGGTGGGAGTTCCCATGAGGTTTTCCCCTATTTCCTCAGTTTATTAAGCAACATTTTTTTAACTCTTTTAGATTTTAATTGGGTGAATTTTTGCCTTGTTGCTAGGGCCCACAGTTGTCCAAGTTAGGATTAAGGGGGGGTGTTTGGATTTATAATCATCCCTTGTATGAACTAGTCTATTAGATTATATTTTCCTAACTTAGGAGTCATTTAATTATTATTGGGTACACTAGTACCATTGAGTCCACTTGGGCTAATGGGGCCACCAGTTCTAGTCACTAGAGTGTGGGGAACACCGATAGAGATTAACTGCACCTGAATGCAGCTAAATGCATCAGTTTGTGTGCCTCCTAGACCAATCCCTAAAATTTAGGAGAAAATGGGAGTGCCATAACCAACCTCCTTCAATTGTTGGTAGTTGGTAACTAGTTAAGCTAAGATATGCTCCAGTTACATTCAATTAGATGTCCTCCAGTTCAATTAGTGCCATTCTTGCATGGTTGCATGTGGGTAAGCACCTATTCTCACCTGCTTCTCACCTACCACAATAGTTAGACTATTTTAACTGATTATAACTGATTGAGAGACTGAATTAGACAACTGGAGTTAGTCTAGTGAGCTCCGATAGTGATTTAGACAATTCTAGTTAGTCATGCAGTCAGATTGAGTTGGTAGATTCAAATCATATCCACATGATTCAAATTATCCTTTATGTAACACTATTGTATACTGCTGAAAATAATGAAGTTTATACTGTAATTATACTGAGAAATACTTATCTATTTCCAAGGAAATTTGTCTTGTTCGGTGTGTATTATTCATTCCATTACACTGCATAATAATACAATCTAGTTGCACTCATTTTTTTTGTAAGTTTGCAATGTATTACCCAATCAAAACAAAACAAAAATACAAAATGAAGCATCCTAGACAAGTGGACGGGGTTGTCTAAACTTACCACCTAGCCCATCAAAAATAGAAAACCCATCAGTTTTTGCAAGAGAAGGCACAATTACCCATTCAAAAGATGGGGGCCTGATGCAGAATTAACATAGCATAAAAGTTCATCAGTATTTATTAAGAAATGCATAATTTCCCATCCAGAAGATGGGGGCCTAAAAAAAATTACAAAGCATAGAAGTTCATAGGAAAAGACAAGGAACCAATAACATGAAATAATCTAGATGTAAACAAAAATACCAGCACAGTAAAAACACTGAAAAGATCCTAATAGATTGCAAAGCTTTAATGGGGTGTGGCTGTAGGGTCTGGAGTCTGCTGATTTTATTCAAGGATCAAGCAGGCACCATAGAACTCTTCATTAGTCGAAGGTTCACTCGGCTTGACAGGAAGAGGAGCAGTTTTGCGAACTGAAACCTCAAGATCATGTACATGTTTGTGCTGGAGATGGGTGATTGTAGATGGCTTCAGGAATGTCCTGGACAAAGAATGAGGCATGGTGGGAACCGAACCCATGTTCATTGGTGTTGTCGGTACCATCGAGACACTACCACTTCCCCCTTATCCCAGCGTACAGAGACTTAGAGCTAATGTATTCCATGCAGTCATCGCGTCCCTACGATTGAGCAGAGTGTCTAATTCCATAATCTTGGTTTTGTCCTGTAAGGCTAAACTTATTGTATAGTTCTAGGTGCCCACCATCTCCTCCATAAGTGAGCCCATTATATTCTTTATAATCCAGTAGTGATTCAGGCATCCTCCGCCGATGCCTCTAGCCAGGTTTTCATTAATCAACCTAAATTCCCATTCATCGATCAAATTTTACACCGGCATTGAAACCCCTCTATCATACCCATCTTCCTATAATAGGCATGCTCCCTGTTGAGCTCGACCACGACCACTTCTAGCTCGACGGGGTGTTTCGCACCGATGAGACATGATGAAATAGTAATGAGGTTCAATCTTACAAAAAAAACCAACATCGGTGGGAAGGACGGCTCGCTCAACGAAATTAGATACATATCAAGACTGCATGGAAGATGAACCAGACGTATACAATCTAAACCAGTAGTGAGGAGTACAAGTCAGTGCCATATCCCTTACCATAGGAGGAAATCACAAGACTAAGTTCGTCGGCGCCATAACCCAAGTGATATCAGGATAAAACTCAGAAGCCATACAAGGGGAATTAAGAAGGTGGTGCCCCTTCTAGGTCCCAATGCAGCTTAACCTCATGTGGGCCAGCAAATGATATGACCGCAGGGTCATCTCCAGACACATCTCATAAATGTTGATGGACGCCAACCTTGCTAATACTTAAAACCTCAGCCTCATCATCTGCGTACAATAAATTTTGCGTTGGTGGGTGGGGTGGGTGAAGAGGGTGTTGTGATGTTCCTACCTTCGTGGCATTCCAGCTCCCAAGTCCAACACCTCCTGTGTGACACTTGTCACCCACATCTGGGGAATCTAATTGCACTCATTGTTTGAATATCAATGGCACATTAATTTACATGGTATCAAATCATAGGTATTAGGTTCAATTCCCTCGAGCTACGCTAGAGGGAGGGTGTTGGAGTATCGATACAACCGCATGGTATAACCTCCGCACCTATGGGAATTTCCTGTTGATAGGGCCTTCTGTTGGGTTTCAAATGTTCATCAACATCTTCATATTTTGGTGTAATGACAAACCTTACAAATTACCCTCAAAAATAGGTGAAGCAAACAATAATAACAATATAACATAAATCTTTCTATATGTGGGAAAAATCATGGAGAAATGGTAGATTCGATCTTTTATTATTACTCGACAAAAAACTTACAATGTTTTCTTTTATTTATTTTATGTTACAATGTCAGGGGTCACTCCCCTTTTTATACAATACATATGATAGTTCCAGAAGAAACCAAAATACACTAGAAGGGCTTAGAAATTTTCACCTCGAGGGTTTCTCCCCCACATCCCTATAAACCCCCACACACCTAGCAAATACAAGCAAAGTATGTTACTAGTCAAGAGCTTCGCAAGGAAGATATTTGAGATCTAGATATTGGTTTCATCTCCTAACATTATCCGACTTGAAGTTCCTTAATAATTTTTTCCACCCACCTGTCATTGTTTATTTCTGCCTTCATCACATTTTCAGCTAGCACAAAGAAATTTTGCACCATTCAAACTGATATGTCCTAACCGGATTTGTAAGAATATCTATAGTATTCTCATTATTATCAATTTTCACCAATAATACCCTATATTCTTCCATCACCTTCCTTATGAAATGGTACTTAATATTAATATGCTTTGTGCGATCATGAAATGTTGGATTCGTCACTATGTGAATAGCACTTTAACTATCACAATGCAAATTGAATCCATCATCTTCCCCTATATCATCTTGAATCCATCCATTAGTCACTCTATCCACATTGCCTCTTTACTAGCCTCATTTGCTACTACATATTCTACTTCAATGCAGGTTGATAAAACCACCACTAGTTGTAACTTAGATTCCTAACTTACAGTTCCGGTAGAAAGACTGAAAGTATATCCTATAGTAAACTTTTATCCATATCCATCTCCCCCAAAATCAGAATATGAAAATACTTTAATTTATAAATGTGTTGATATGTTGCAAATATCAGTGTTTGAAGTGACCCTTAAATATCTGAGTATCCACTTCACAGCATTCCATATCTCCTTACCAAGATTCACCATGAACTAGATAACGATTCTTGTTGCTTGATCAATATCCTTGTGTGTTCATTATTCGAGGCATAAATCTTTGTTTTGATTTCCATAAAGATAGATTATAATATATCACTATCTCAAATGGTTTCATTGATCTCTTTAGATGAGTCACTAACCCCTTTTGAGTAGATACTCTTATTTTGCTAATAAGAGTCCTTATTTTCATGTCTGTCATGTTTGTATTTATTTTTATGTTCATGATATTTGCTCCCTTTATTTACATTATGATCTTCTTCTTCATTACTACTTTTATTCTTTGCATATGGACACTTAGCCACAAAATGTTAAACTTTCCCATAGTTAAATAATTTAAAGGGCAACTTACCTTTTTATTTATCACATCCATTTTTTACTTTTCACACAAAAGGTGCTTCCTCTGCGTTTGATTCATAGTTGGAACAATCACCTGCTTTGTGTTCTTTGGTATCCATCTTCTTTGATGCCTTAAAATTCTCTTCTTTCTTTGATGGATTTTATTTTTTAGTCCTCATCTCATATGCGGTGAGAATCCCATGCAATTCATCCATTGTCAATTTATCAAGAGCCTACATTTCTTTAATAGTAGGAACTTTAGCATCAAATACTAAATGGAGTGACCTTAACACTTTTTGTACAATCATCGAATCTTCAACCTTTTCACCAAGTTCTCCGATGGTATTGAAAATTTCATCCACGCGAATGAGATGGGATACTCTTCATCTTTCATTTTCAAATTATCAAACTGTCCTCTATGCAATTAGAGATTTTTATTCTTAACCTTGTCATTGAATTCACATAATGTTTTAAATCTTATCCCAAATTTATTTTGTTTATTCACAATGCATCACATTGACAAAATCGATTTTTGATAGACCGACAATATGACATTCATGGATTTTGCATTATCTTTACTAGAATTCTTCCTAGCCACATCTATTGATGGATTTTTTGAGGTTGTATAACTAGTTACAACTGATGCCAAAATATCAAACCCAAGGGCCATTAGATATGTTTGCATCCTTATGCTCCACAATGCATAGTTAGTTCTTCTAAACAATAGAGATTTGTTTGTGAATAAATATTCATGATCGTCCATGTTTGCTCTCATGATATACCTTCCAATGGTTAGACTGTTTCTAAAGGAACCTACTCTGATACCAATTGTTGAGAATACACTTATACAAAGAATGGGCATGGGGGGTAAATCAATATAAGACAATATTTTACTTATTTAAATTCAATTACCATAATAAAACAATCATGCATAATATCTATCAATTTTTAAAACATGAAACATAATATTTACATGGAAACCATTTCAGGAGAAAACCACAAAAAAATATCTTTATAACTATTCATAGGAATCAACCTACTATTACAAATATTCATAGACGACAACATATTGTAGACACCAATCCCCATTGATACAAATCCTTATAGAAACAAACCTACTCTTACATATCTTCGCTTGTAACAACCTACTTGATACACCAATCTCCACCGACGCAAATCTTTGTAGGAACCAGCCTACTCTTACGGATCTTCATAGGAACCAACCTACTAGCGACAACAATCCCCACCACTAAGCACCAACTTATAAAGATACTCCAATCTCTTTGTTTGATCGACACTAACTCATAGTTACTATTCTTGCTTTCTTGAATATGACTTCTTCAAATAATCATTTGTATTTTCTTTTCCATTCTACTCGCACCTTCTTCACTTCATATAATAATGAAGTGAGAGGCTCCTCTTAATGCAAGATAATAATGATTTTTGTTGACTCATTTTCCTTCAATTATTGTTAAATTTATATCTATTGAAGTATATTCAAGAACATTTGTGTCTATTTGAAAAGACACATTAACCTTGAATTAAATAATTATTTTCTTTTTACTTTCCCAAAGCCTCCTTATCTCCTAGAAAATATGAATTTACCAATGAGTCTGTGGTTTTGGAAGCCCTTGGTATTTTCCCATTGTATTACATATAAGAGAATTAATTTCTTTTTATTTTCCCAAATCTACCTTATCTCCTACAAAATAGGAATTTACCAATTAGGCCATGGTTTTGAAAAACCATGGTATTTTCCCATTATATTGCATATAGGAGAAATAACTATGCATGCACCCAACATAATCAACATCATCAAGCCACATCATGAACATGTGGGTTAACACTCTCTACATATTTGTATTAAGAACTTGACATTTTGTTTTGTTATTCATTTTCTTAAGAAGTGATACTTGATTGAAATATGCTTTGTTCTCGAGTCTATAACATGATTCTTTGAAATATTTATTGCACTTGTGTTGTCACAAAGTATTGAGATTTGCTCATGATATTATACCTCAATATATATCAGACTCTACTTCAACCAAATAAATTGTGTACAACATTATGCTACTGGTATATACTCAACCTTTGCTATCGATAGAGAAGATGAAGACTATTTCTTGTTCAGCCAAAACACTAGACAATTTCCTAGAGTGATTGCTCCTTCACTTGCAAATTTCTTATAATCAACAATGCATTCACAATACGCATAAGTATATGTTGTTAGATTAAAATTTTCACCTCTATATTAACACAATTCAAATTCCAAGGTTCCCTTTAGATATCTGAATATTATATTCACTATTTTCCCATGAGTTTCTTCTGGTGCAAGTTAAAACCGTGCAACCAATTTTATTATATGCATAATGTATGCTCTTGTATCAGATTTGTATGAGGGATGTTATCTGAGTTTGATGATGTTGTGACAGCCATATATGATGTGTTACTCTTTAATTTCATGTCCATATGCTCTATGAGTCAAAATCTAAGAAATCCATATGTGAAACTCTTGCAATTCCATGCTACTAATTCACTAGTTTTCATGTATTTGACTCCCATACTGAATGAGTTGTATACCATACTTTTAAGAAGGGATTTTTATGGTGTTTAATACAATTTGGTAATACATATATATTATGTATGTGGTCCCTATATTTCACATCCTGATATGAACCTTTAACTCTACCTTTCATATGTAAAAATGGAGCTAGTTATGCAATTTCCCCATAAGCAATTTCACTGAAAGTTATCAAACGAATGTGGAACTCTATAACCCGTTTGTAGAACTAGTAACCATGTGTAATGAAATTCCATGAGTTATTATATCAATCCCCATACTCTTATTACAAATTTGGGAGGTTCGTACTTGAGTTGGGAAGCCCAGTTGGCATACACCCTAGGGGGAATTTCATCACAATTTCCTAGTAATTTTTGTCCTTGTTGTCATCAACCAAAAAGAATGTTGCAGAGGTATAAAGTCTGATAAAAAGTATCCATAAACCACCTTGTTAATTTTTAATTCTCACCATACTATCTCCTTTCAATTTCAGGACCATTTGGTGAAAGTTGGAACCCTCTAGAGTCATGACTAGTTAAGCTCGAATTTTGCCCAATTTGTAATTTTCTCCAAATTTTCAAAAAAGGGACATTAAAAAGAGAAAGTAAATTCTGGAGGAATTATACCACATATGATGAATCACATTTGAGGAAAGGATTCATTGGAAAGGAATTTCAACACCAAGGCATCATGGTTGTATTCTTTCCTTTATTTGTTATTACATCAATGTTTTCCCTTCCCTTAAATGATGCGTAATGTATTTTTTAACAGTTATCCTTGGTAATTTTTTAGATACATCATATCATATTATGTTTCCACTTACTCTTAAATCTCTCTCATTCTCTCTCATTCCCTCTCTCTCACAGTACAATACAATACCATATAGTACACAACTGCAATACAATGCATTCCTTTTAAAGATGGATTACCATAGGATACCCAATACCATGG
>LPNX010142873.1:76050-123638 GCA_001517045.1 Pseudotsuga menziesii | reverse complement strand
GGGGGGGGCCCCCCCCCCCCCCCCCCCCCCCACATTGGAAGGTGTGTGCAATCCACCCGCAAAGCATATAATTCTAGGGTACAAACACGGTTGAACAATATGATCTCTAAATTAGGAAGATCGGGCTCCACAACCAACACCAAGACACTAGAATGTTGTCTAGAAATAAAGCTCCTCCACTTAAAGTACTTTTACTATCATCAAAATTATCTTCCCAATACGCAACAATATATGCTGATAAAGTAAAATTGCACTCTTTAGTAGCATAAGCCAAAGTCCAAGGTGCCCTTTAGATATTGGAATATTATTTCCACTAATCACACATCAATTTCTTTTGGTCCATCTTGAAACTGTGCAACCAATCCTACTACTAGAATAATGTTCATGCTTGATGGCGTCACATATAATAGGATGTCAATCATTGACGTGTACAATGTTTAATTTGATTCTAAAGATTAATCATTTTTACTCAATTTACAACCAATGAGCATGGCTGTGTTGACTAGTGTACAATATTCCATTAGGAATTTATTCAACACTTCCTTAATATGATTGGTTTGTGAAATTAATATTCCTTTGTCGAAGTGAGAAATTTCTAAACCAATAAGGAATGATGGTTCATCAAGCATAGAAATATCGAATTCCTTTTGTGTTTCCTTTGCAAACTCTTGGCACATTTCATTTGTACTACCTACAAAAATGATATCATTGACATAAACTAGAACAATTAATTGATTTTTTGTTTTCCATCTTAATGTAGAGATTGTTGCCCACAATTTCTCTTTTGAATACTTCTTGTTGTAGATATTTATCATGTCTAGAATACCAAGCCATGGGGACTTTCTTTATCCCATAAAGTGTTTTCTTAAATTTGCACACATAATCCTTATTTTCTGATAATAAGAACCCTTCTTGTTGTTCAATGTATACTTCTTCCTTTAGATTTCCATTGAGAAAGGATGGCTTAATATCCATTTGATATACTTTGAGGTTCTTGAAACTGAAAATGCCAAAAATATTTTGCCATGCAAATCATCCATTGGCAATAAATCAACATCCTTAATTTCTTAACTATGGTATGGTGTCACTCAAACAAAGAGATTGGTGTCTCTCAGTAAGTCAATGCTTAGTGGTGTCTCCCATAGGTTGGCACTTGCGAATATCTGTAAGAGTAGGTTGGTGCCTACAAGGATTTGTGTCAAAGGGAATTGGTGACTCTAGTAGGTCAGTTCCTCTGAAGATATGTAAGAGTATGTTGGTGTCTACAATGATTTGTATCAATGGGGATTGGTGGATACGAATATTTGTAATAGTAGGTTGATTCCTACAAAGAGTTACGAAGATAATACTATTGTGTTTTTTTCCTGAAAAAATTTTCTCGTAAATATTATGTTTTGTATTCTATAAATTGACAGACCTTGTGCGTGATTGTTTTCTCATGGTAATTGAATTTAAATAAGTAAAATATTGTATTATATTGATTCACCTCCTTCCCTCTCAATATAAGTGTGTTCTCATCAATTGGTATCAAAGCAAGTTCCTTCAAAATAGTCTAACGATTGGATGGTGGATCTTAGGAGAACACATGGCCATTCAAGATAGTTTCTCCACAAACAAAGCTTCAATGTTTGATGGACCAAACTATGTACTTTGGATCATAATTATGTAAACATGTTTAATGGATCTTGGGCTTGATATCTAGGAAAAAATTGTGACTAGTTATACATCCCCAACAACTCCATCAATAAATGCAACTTCAAAAAGGCCTCGTGAAAATAATGCAAAATCCATGATTGTCATCTTGTGCGATTTATCAAAATCCAAGTTTGTTAAGGTGATGCATTGTGAATCAGAAAAATAAATTTGGAACAAGATTCAAAATATCTATGAAGGTGATGCAAGGTTAAAAAGGCAAAACTCCAAACTCATAGAGGACAGTTTGAGAGTCTGAAAAAGAAAGATGGAGAAAATGTTGCAACCAATGTCCTCATAGATAGCTATTTTTTGTTTTAGTTCTTTTATGTATGACGGAGGGTATCTTGTTGGTCTATTTGGATGCCTACGAGGTAGGCTTCTTCTGTCTATGTATTGTATTGCTACATCTTTTAGCTCTTGGATGGTCATATGGTGACTATATTATGTCTCTGTGCGGACTATATTTTCTATGTATTGTATTTTTTTCCATATAGACTTATACTTTTTAATATAAGTATAGCTTTTTCAGATCTGAACCAAAAAAAACTCATATTGTTAGGCTTATACAATGCTCATAAACCAACTATTATATTTTTTACAATGATTTATTTTCAAATTTAAGTTAATACATTTTGGAATTTATTATTATGAATTAAATATAAGAGATGTGAGATTGATCTTTAATAGTGGCTTGCTTGATTATCTTGCTTACATTGATGTAATATATTGTATTGGATAGCTTACAGAGACTATATTTTAGATATTAGTGCCTCACAAAAATACAAGATTCATAGAGATATCGCTTGAAGACTACTATATTTTAGTTAATTCATTGAAGTATAGCTTGCATATTCATAGAGATTGTATTGTAAGCCCATTGTATTGGAAAGGTTGTTGCAAAGTTTATTGTGTTTGTATTGTAAAATTTTTGCAAATATTTGTAAACTTGCATGAGAGTATTGTATTGTAGAGAAACTTTTGCAGTAGAATTTATTAGACTGTAAATGGTTGCAGAGACTAAGACATGCACTTTGCATTTGCACTACTTAGTGTTTCATCAAAGATGCATTATTATAAAGGATAAGGCAGTAATAGAGGATATAGATGAAATACTTTCAAAGGAAATGGGAGCAGATATTATCACGAAAAAAGACTTGATCTTAATTGTGTTCATTGCAGTAGAGATGGACATGATACAAAGACATGCAAAATTCCTTGGGAGAAGGTCAAAGAGAAGCATGACCAGAAGAAACAAACAAAAGACAAAGCTCATAATTGGGTAAACCTCTTGAATCCATTCACTTTATTGTTCCATAGTATAATAATGGTATAAATGGTATCACATTCAATACCTCATTTTCATCTTGGCGAAATACATGGCTACTCAACATTAGTGCAATCTCTCACATGAACTATAGAAATTTTATTTTTTTTAAACAAAATCATAATGTAGACGAGTAATTTTGTATATAAGTCCAACCTTAATCCCAAGGGAATTATCTCTATCATGCTCAAACTACATGGATTCCCTGATTTTTTGTTGCATAATGTTTCTATCTTCTAGAATTGTATAGAAACTTGACGTCCTTGATGCACATTCGACATTAGGAAAATTTGAGGTCTTAAATGTGTCTTCTAAGAGATATAATAAAACATTATGAGTTGGTCATTTTGTGGGGAATGTATATTTACAACTCACATATTGCATTACAATACATATAACTATAGTTAATTAAATTGCAAAGATATCTATAAATAAAATTAATAAAAACACCCGATTTAATATGACTATAAATATACTAAATTAAAGTACTCATAAAATAAAATATTTTTTTTTAAATTGTAAACATAATTAAATTTTATATAAATAAGTTGACATTAATAACCATTTATTTTAAAATATATTCACATATTTATTATATAATTTTAATATGTATTCATTAAAAATCAATATAACCTATATTTAAGTGTCTTTTCATATTCATTATATATTAGAATAATTTTATTATATTAAATTTATCATAAGTTAATCCAACACCTCACATATACATTTTCATATTCGTTATATATTATAATCATTTTATTATAATAAATTTATTATGAATTAATCCAACACTTCATATTTGAAACATTTTTAATGTGATAACATAAGGTATTACATATTAGATATAGTAAATAACGTGATAACATATTACACAAGCATGTTAGATATAGTAAGTACATTAAATAAACAATCATTACACAAGTCATTCACTCGGTTATAAACTATCAATAGATCTTCTTCATACTTTCATACTTTAGATTTTTAGGGGAGTGATTCTCAGGGGTATATAGGGGAATAGTTTGTGGGGATGTAGATAATGGTTCAATTTAATTGGGGATGGATGGACTGGTCCCACCTTTTTCTAATCAATAATAGCAATGTTGAATGGTTGCAATATACAAGAGGTCTAATGATAGGGGTGTAAGAATAATTCCCATAGAAAAACATTTGTCCTGGACATAAAACAAGAGAACATGTGAGATCATGGCTAAAGAGGCATATGATGCTCAATGGCATGATAAACAAGTAGAAACTTTTTGGTGGCATGCTGCTATATGTAAATGGCATGTCCCATTAAAATGTAAAACCTTTTTTAGGTTAGGTTTAAATAATAGCATTTTGACATGGGCAATGATTCAGAGGGGTTTCTATGAACCAAGGATATGTTTTTTATGTAATCATGGAGATGACACATTGGCCCACCTTCTCATATCCTACCCATATACACAAAATGTGTGGAGCACACTAAAATAAGTTATGTCACATATCGAATGGAACGAAGATTCTTTGGGTAGGTGCATGGAGACTTGGAAATCCAAGAATGTAAATATGGTGACCTACCGGTGATGGTTTGTTGGAGGTCTAGAAGACACGTAATCAGTATGTATTTGAGGGAATCAAGCATGTCTTTTCATTCACTAACCATAGAATTATTGACTCATATGGTGGTTTCTAGATACAAGATAAGCGAGAAAGAATTATTATGTACAAACAACTAGTTTTTCCTCAAGCAAATAGCTTAGGTTTATTTGATGGGGCATCATAGGTGGAAGCTTCAAGAGGGAGAGTTGGAGCAGTCATATGGATTAATGAAAACAAATGTTTTAGAATGATGATGAAATGTGGACTAGCTACTAACACTATATCAGAGTTAATGGCCCTCTAGATGCTTTTATATTTTACAAAGCAGATTGGGGTATTGGTTATGGGTGATTCAAAAATAGTCATTGATGGAAACATGAACTACATGTTGTTCAAATCATATGTTGGATGTAGAAAATTTTAGAGATGGTAAACGATTTTTCAGACATCAATTTTGATCACATATACAGGGTTTACAATCAATATGTAATTGTTTTATTAAAAGTTGCTCTAAAAGAACAAGAAGGAATTATTATCTATAAACTCTATCAAGACAAAAATTTAATTGAACAGGGTCAGTTACGGGTATACGAAGAGGAGGGAGGATATGTATAGATATATAAAGATTGATTCTTGATAGACCCCTCTACAATCGGTCAATTTTCTTATATTGACAAGCTCAACATCTAGGATGACAGTCAGCAGGCATATTTTCTATGTACAAACGTATTTACGTTTTTTACATATAATATCTTTTGATGGCATTGAGTAGGTTTCCCGTGAAGGAGATGGACCGAATGCTCCAATACCTTATTGAATCACTAGCAATATAAATATTTTTTGGCGATGTAGCTAAACATATTCTTGCTTTGTTTTTGGATTATGGTTGTATTAATGAAGACTAGGTGGTTTAACTTTTTGTGGATATAACTGTCACTATGTTTTTATTGTTGTACTATTCTATGCACTACATATGCTAGTTGATGTTTCGATGGTTAGACTTTGTGGATAGTTATTTATATAGAATTATCTATGTTTTAATGTATCTTCTTTGTACCAGATGGACATATACTTAATATAAAGTATAGTTTTTCCATCATTAAAAAGTCTTTCACGAGCTTTCTGTATTACATTATATGAAGTCTTTCATTTTATTAAATAGCATGATAACGCATTAAAAGCTTTACACCAATATTTTCACATAAAAAAGTACGAAAAGTTTGTAGGCATTTTTTCAAATTTTGAATTTAAAATTGGTTTTTTTTTGTTTTAATAATATATTTTATATTCAAGCATTTAATGTAAAGAAAAGTATTTTTTAAGTACTTTCTTTATAAGTATTTTAAGAGTATTAAGTATATATATTATATTTAAAAGTTACTTATGATTACTTTTTTTATTATGAGTATGGTTTGTTATGGGTTTCCATCCATCATTTATAATTTGACAAATATGTATGTTTAACTAAAACAATAACCCTCTAACCATAAAGGATGATGTCATTCTCTAGAATGCGGTTGGCTTTTTTAAAGTTGATTTTGATAATACCTTTTTTGTTTTAATGCCAATTTTAGACCTCAAAATTCCACTAATTGAGCAAGGTCATTCCATCCACGTGTTCAATTGGATAGTAAATATAAAGAGATGCTCTGACAACAAGGGAATCGTGATTGGATGTGAAGATGGGAGATATTGAAGCTGAAAGAAACATCTAGAATAACTCAGAACTTTACCTACCTCTCTCGGCATGAAGAAGGCACATTGTCTTCCAACCTTTTGTGCCATGCTATATATGGGAACATTAACTATAATAGTCGCTGGTTGTTGAAAAACAATGGTTTTTCATCCCAAATGGGTTGGATCCATTGGTGAAGAGCGAGGAGTTTTTCACTAATGGGAAAGGATCAATTCCCTTAAGGGCCTAACACAAAGCCATGGGATCACCTTACAGTAGTGGTTGAATGTGTGGTTGCAACTTGAGGTAGTGGTTGTATTAAATGATCCCATGACATGTGTACACATAAATGGATCAAAACCCACCTCCATGTCCTTCAAAATTTTAGAGCCCCTGGGGTGTAGAGTCTAGACCAGTTGGTGATAGGGTGCATTGCTAAGGCGCTCCTTGCGACATCATAGGTTCAAACCTTGAATAACATGTGCACCTATGTAGGGGCAATGTGGGCGCATGTAGGGGTATGGTGCTAGTAGAGGAGAATCTACATTTGTGTCGTGCGAGTATGATCCATGCCCCAATTGTCAATTCTCCTAGTAATAAAAAACAAAAAGAATGATGTTTATAGTTTTCCCATATTTCCAAGGAATATGAAATAGTGTGATTCCTGTAATCTTATGAAACATAGTAAGAAAAAATTTCATAATTCAAATTTCAGAGCATGTAGAAAATTAGAGTTGGCACACTGTGACTTTTGTGGACCTATGCATGTTATTTCTTCCAATGTTAACAAACATATAATGACTTATATTGATTATTGTTTGGCATATTGATTTAAATATAAATCCCAAGCCTTTCAAACATTTAAAAACTTTCATGTATGGATTAGAAATGAAGCACAATTGGAGATTGGCTCCCTTAGTAGTAATAATGGAGGAGATTAATACTCAACAAATGAATTTGAATCCTATCTCAGAAAACATGGGATTAGGCATCAAACAAAATTTCCATACAAACTTCAATAGAATAGTGTGACAAAAATAATGAACATTACACTTTTAAATATGGTTCGTTCCATGATGTTTTTCAAGAATGTAAAGTTCATGTTTTAGGTTGATGTAGTTTTATGTGCAGTTTATTTAAGAAACATAAGTCCATCGCATGCTCTTGCAAATAAGACTCCATATGAAATGTGTCATGGCCAAAATATTTCAGTGAGGCCCCTCAAAGTTTTTGGTTCCACCTGTAGGTTGTTATGCCTTAATTCCAAAAGAACAAAGAAAAAAACTTGGTGCACATGGTCAAAAGAACATCTTCTTGGGATACTTAAACACCACCTAGGAAGATCATTATTATGATGAGGTAATAAAATATTTTATGCTTTCTAGTGATATCATTTTTCTTGAAATGAATAAAAATGACAATTCTATTGAGAGGTGGCTTGATCGCCGTAAATTTACCCATGTAAAGACAATTCATGAAGTTTATAATGAGATTCCACATCTTGAAGGGGGGGTCCTATCCTAGATCAATATGTGGAATCTCCTTTTGTGGCACCATCACCCCCTCATGAAAAATTTCCTTCCACTTCACCAAAACAGGAGGTTCAATTTTATAATGTGATTGAGAGAATTGGAAGAAAAAATCTTGAACAAAATGGAGCACCACTAGCTGAGAAAACTATACTTTAATGAAAAGTTTCAAAGTGGTTCACAAAGAAACTTGAAAGTGTACATCCGCAAAAATTAATAAATATAGGAATAAGAAGTTTGACTCGACAAGACAATGGAGCAGATGCAAATAATTCAAATTCGGGTGATGTAGAAGATATCATATGTCTTGTATGATTGTGAAGTGAATTTATATTATAACCTTGAACCAACCTACTTTGAATAATTTGTTGCTCGAGATGAGTGGAAATAATTTATGCAAAATGACTATGATGCTCTCATTAAGAATGAGGCATGAAAGTTGGTGGAATGTCCATTTGGAACCAACCCAATTGCTTGCAAGTGGGTCTACAAGAAAAAGTACAAATGAAATGGCTCAGTTGACAAGCACAAGGTAAGGATTGTGATGAAATTGTTCACACAGAAGGAAGGAATTAACTATGAGGATACTTCCCCCTCCCACAACAAAATGGGTTACCATCTACACTTTTTGTCTTTGCGTGCATAGAATGGGTGAAAAGTTCATCAAATGGATGTGAAGATTGATTTCTTGAATGGAGACTTGAAATAGAATGTCTTCATGTCTCATCCGGAAGGATCTGTTATGAAGGGATAAGACTAAAAGGTATGGAAACTTATTGATTCATTGCATGGCCTCAAACAAGCACCTCGCACATGGTATGAAAATTTAACCAAGCATCTTCTGAATTTAAATTTCAAACATTTTAATCTTGATGATGCAACACTATTTGTAAATAAAGATGGAATATATCTTGTATATCTTGTGGTGTATGTAGATGATATTTATTAAATCCATAAATAAATAATTGAAGGGATTTTAGATGACATATTTGGAACTCCTTCACTACTACTTGGTAATTGAAGTGATTTAAAATCCCAAACACATATTCATATCCCAGAAAAAATGCATTGGAGAATTGTTGAATAGGTTTGACATGACAGAATGTAATCATCTCTACACTCCAGTATATGTAACAAAACATGAAGCTCACATAAAAATGAGGGAATGAATTTTGGGATGCATCCAAGTATAGACAACTTGTAGGGAATTTTATCAACCTTACCACCACTAGACCAAATATCTCATTCATTGTTGGGATCCTTTTTCTACCAAGAGTCTAGTTCTTAAATACTTGAAGGGGACCCAAGATTTAGACTCAAGTATTCTAAGGTGGATGAATTCAAACAATTTGGGTATTCTGATTCATATTTTGATGGAGACAAAGAGACTGGAGTTTCTAATTTAGGCTACTTCGTGAGTCGTAGATCAAACATTGTCTCCTACAGATCATGCAAACAACAAGTTCCAACAGATTCCACAATAGAAGAAGAATACGTGGCTACTATAGAAGCAATAAAAAATATTGTTTGGCTCAAGAAATACATGAAGATTAACAGGAGAAATAGGTGCATTCGACTCCTATGTTGATTGATAACACTTTTGTAATCAAGTTGGAAAAAAATATCGAATTCCAGGATTGAACCAAGCACAGATCAATGAAGTGACATTTGATTTGATATCATATAGAGACCAAGACAATTCATTTGAGACATTGTTCCACAAATGAGAAAATTACAAGCATCTTCACCAAACCGCTTGGAACAGAGAAGCTTGAAAAGTTCAAAAAAATGCTTAGACTCATAAACACCCCTTTGGATTAAGGAGGGGAATGTTGGATATATAATCCTACAAGGTTATTATCTATTGTAAATATTGCAAACAACCTTTATTGGAACAAAATCCACTTACCTTTGGAGATAAAGTTAAAGGTCGCAACTTTTTGTATTAACAAGATATCTGCGCTTAATGAATATCCATCCTAGGATTTATTCTACACCGTAAATTTCTTGGTCATGTTTATAGAAATATAACAAAGAAAAAAATTTAAAAACTAGCAAGTTCCTCAATCCCCAATATAGTAGTATCACAACAAAAGAATCATTCTTAGACTCAAGCATTGGATTTATTGATCTTATTAATAATGTACACTAGATGCATAAGTTTATGAACATTAATCTTTCTCATTCAAAAAAATAATAATAATATTTTAAATGCCATATTTAGTTATCCTTCATCCACAGAAGTGACAAACACTGCCAATATTAAAAAGTAAAATTTGTGTTGCCAAAGTTCATTGAATTTCTTAATTTCAGAGAATTACCCCTCCGCACATAAAAAAGAGACTATGAATTATATATATGAAATATGAGAAAACATCAGTAAGAAACCTATTTAGAAAGAGAGAGGAGAAAATATTGATTATGTTCTATAAAACCAACAATTATTCCTATCAATATTAGTAAAGACTAGGGAGGGGTCGTATTTAAGGGAAGCTTTGTCCTCAAAGTTGAATTACTCATGTATCTTTTTTGTTTTGGATTTGTATCGAGCTTTGATTTGCATTGTGCAATTTGAACGGGTCTCCTTATCTTGACGAAGGCCTGGATCCCTTTTGTACTGTGATTCTTCCTGGTTTGATGGAGAAATTTTTGGTCCATACAATTAGTACTTACTTCCTTTCCACTTAAATTCCATGTATTGTTCTTTTAAGTTGGTAGAGTAAGTTTCTAATGATGATAACCAGTGCCTAATATCATATCTACTTCCTTGAGTGGTAAGGCATAACAATTGAGCTGTAGGTTCATGTTTTTTATTTGCAACGAAACCTTATGAAATTTTCTCACTTCTTCGATGTGTTGATCAACAATGGTTGATGCTTTGATATTTTTCATGGGGTACACAAAAATATTGAGTTCCCTTTCTTTGTTGATATCTATTATATTGTGTGTACTACGTGAGTCGACTAAAATTGTGATACTTTCATTTTTAATAGATCCTATAAGTCGTAACCTCTTTGCTCATGTTTGTTCTAATTTTATTGCTTAAAACAAGTTCTTCTCCTTTGATGTTGTCGCGACATCTTAACTGAGGTGGAATATATATGCTTGTGAGCAGTTGACTTTCCTTTTGTTAGGTGTTAATCTTCTAAACTGTCACCATATCTTCTTCCTTACAAGTTTGTTGAACATAGGTAATGGTCTCTATTGAAACTTCAAATGAGATTGTGACTTCATCATAAAAGGATGTATCTTATTTTGTTGATACTTTTAATTTTTTCTCGTTGATGATTTTGCAATGTGTTGTATAATTGGTTCTGCATTTATGGCCTGGAATCCAATCTTCACCACATCGAAAACAATTATTCATTTTCTTCCTCATAGCATTGTCATATCGCCTGGTGGATATTTTTAATCCCCTTCAACTTCATAGCCACATGAATGGGAACTATTCAACTGATGAGATGGTGACCAGTGGTCTCTGCAATATTTGCATTCTACCTCTTTTTCTTGTAATTGAATTATGTTAACTCTTTCTTTTAGCATTCCTTCTAATTTGATTCTGATGCTTTTGATTTATGTCTTGTTACTTCTACATTTGGTGTGTCGTGTATCTTTAACTCTATTTGTATATATGGTTTTAGGCCTCCTAAATAAGTTTCAAGTCGGTGTTTGTATGATAACCCAAACACTCATGTGGCAAGGGATTCCCAATTATGTGTGAATTTGTCAATGCTTCCTTTATGTTGTAACTTGGTAAGCTTTGAGAAGAATTCATCCTCGGTGATTCATTGTAACCATTTAAGAAAACTGGTTTTTGAATCATTTCCAAGTATAGGAAAAGTTGTCTCCTTTCCACCATATGTACCAATTGTAGGCGTGTCCTTCTAAGTGCATAGATGCATACTTCACTTTCTCTTTGTTTGTCATAATGTTGTATATATCGAAGTATTCCTCAGCTTTATTTAACCATGTGACACATAGATCATCACTTCCATTCTATTTTTGAAACTCAATTTTTGTTCTTGGTGGGAATATTATAAAAAGAGGATATTGATTGACTTTTGTTTTGTTGTGTGGTGGTGACTGGAGTCACGGGATGATGCAACCGACATGTCTAAAATGATTCGTTCTTTGCTACAGTTTTTAGTCTTATAATTTCCCAACATATACATGATAGTATTCAATTTGTTGTCCAATTGTTCCTATTTCTCTTTCATTCCTTTCAAATTGAGGTCTAGCCTTGTCTCTAACACTAAAACAACTTTGGCTTTGATTTCTTTCTTCAGCTTTGCATTGTTATTTTTCATCTCTTCTTTAAAACTTCTTGATTCTTGGTGATGCAGTCATTGAAGTCTTTTTCCAATTTATCGATTTGGTCTTGTAACTCTGCCATGGTTCTTGACTAGTGTGAGGAGGTAAATAATTTGACCCAATTTTGGCTTATGTGGGGGATGACACTTTGAGATTAATCAATGTAATGAACAAAACTATAATAAATGAACATTAATAACTATTAACAATTAAATAACTAATTCTTAACGAAGAGACACCTTAATGAAAGGTTATGTCTCTTTATGCAAGGGAACCCATCATGTGTATACAAGCAGCATTCGCATTGTAATATCATCACTTATCTATTATTCATATATTTATCCATTTATGGAGTTTCTATCCTATTTACGTTGGATTTTTCTATTGAAACGGTATTTTCCTATTCCAGTGGTATCAGAGCCCCTTCTTGGGCATTTTTATCGGCTTTTGGCCAAATTTTTCTAGAGTTTCTCCAAAACTAGGTCTTTGACCAACCTCAAATTTTTACCTTACTATAAAAAAAAGTAAAAAGAAGAAGTAAAAGAAAAACAAAAGAAAAAAAGGAAGGAAAAAAGAAAAACAAAAGAAAAAAAAGGAAGGGAAAAGTAAAAGCAATAGAAACCACACTTAAAAACACCACATGGTTTCTTTTCCAACAACAAACAACACATACTTTAATAAACTCAATATTACACAATAATATTCATATTATTAATATTGAATTTTTAAAATTTTGTTTTTTAAACCTTGTCTATATTAATTTATAATAATAACATTTATTATTATAAATTACTCAATCCCAAATCTTTAAAATATCGTTATTAATTATAATAACACATACTATTATTATTATATATATAGTTATTAATTTGAATAAGTATTTGGGAAAAAAGGAGATATTGAATCAATTTCAAAGAAAACTCAAGAATGTGGATTTTAATGTTGAAAATAATGACAAGTTTCCTATCGCCTTAATAAGAAATGTTGCAATACTATTTAGAATTAAAGGGACACTAGCAGGGAAAAATAGCACCATTTCTATTGCACCCACTAAAAGTAATAATTATATTAGTACTGAATTTGCTAACCATTTAGTGATTCCCGAGTCAAATATAGGTGAAGAGCTAGACTTTTGGGACATGAAACAAATTGAAATAAGTGGCTTAAAACTGAATGTTGCAAATTATATGGTCACATTGAAATTCATTGTTAGTTCCTTATGGAGCTTTGACGGTGACATAATTTTGGGTTTACCTTGGATTAAAACATTCGGGAATTTCATCTTAAATGCCGAAAAGAATTTTCTAACATTTTCCTATAAGCAAAAGAGAATAACATTTCAATATATTACAATGCAGTAATATTTAGAAGCTCCAACATCTGAAGACTTCAAGGATATATCAAAGATGATTTCCGAGGGTAATAAGAAGTCAGAACAAAAGAAGCAAAAAGAAGTTGAAAAGATTGTCGCTTGTAAAGATGAAGAAATTGCTCATTTGAAGAATCGTAGTCAAGACATGATCACACGGATTAAGAAATTAAAAAGAGAAAAAAGATCGCAAGAAGAAATCCAAGAGAAATTCCACCAAAAGGAAATGGATCTCCACAATGAATTCAATAAGAATCTATTAGAAAAAAATGAAGAAAATTCTCACTTAAAAAATTGAATCAAGGGTTGACTGAACAAATAAAAAAATTAAAAAATGAGAAGTCAGAAAAATCCTCAGAGATATTATCAACTAGTAAATCATGAGAATCACAAACAATTGAAGTTTCTACAAGGGTTGCACAAATTGCTCAAATGTCGTATCGCCATCCAAATCATAAGATTCGTTATGATAGACGACAAGATCAAAAGGAAAATTACAAGTATTATTCCTACAAAGAGAAAAGACAAAAATGACAACTCCTGACAATCAATCTACAAACAATTCCATTAAAAGTATATCTCAGATGGATGAATTAAAAAATGACGCAACATTTACACACAATGTTTAAAAGAATGTATCATCTTATTCTGTCAAGTGTTGCAACTACCAACACACAATGTCATGAGAAAGTGTTACGAGCAAGAACAAGGGATAAAGTATTCCATAATTGTGCTTTGAGGAAAAATCAATTCTAAGGAAGAGGCAATGTAATGAACAAAAATATAATAAATGAATATTAATAACTAATAATAATTAAATAACTAATCCTTAATGAAGAGACACCTTAATGAAAGGTTATGTCTCTTTATGAAAGGGAACCCATCATGGGCATTTGTACAAGCAGCATTCTCATTGTGATATCATCACTTATCTATTATTCATATATTTATCCATTTATGGAGATTCTATCCTATTTACGTTGGATTTTTCTATATAAACAGTATTTTTTTGTTCCAATCAACTATTTAATAAATATTATTATTATTATTATTAAAATCAGTAACAGTTGATGGTGAAAAGATTAAAATTAAGATATATAATTATAATAATAATTATTTAAAATAATAATATTAATAAATAAAATATATAAATACTAAATAATAATAAAAAGATAGCTAATAATTAGAAATGATACCGCATGCAATATAAGTATGCATTTGAGTTTGGATTTTAATTGGATCTATATCGGTTCCTTATTCTGACATGTAAATTTTAATGTTTGATGACTCCTCTATTACACTATGAGTAAATCATTGTTTCTTATCAACACATGATTCATTTCATGTAAATTATACTAACTTTTCTTGTAGCAACTTCATAGCATTCTTAATTTTGTTAATTTAAGTAAATTTTGATTATGATTCCTAAAGTGAAAAATCTATGTATTTATTAGCAACAACCGTTGTCAAATTCTTCTCATATTTTTTGTAATATTTTTATCCAGGATAATATCTACCTTCAACAGAAAATATGTAAGTAACTTTCCAAGACACCAAAAAGAAGTTCAAGGAAGCTTTGATTTAAAATGAATTGCTAATTGTAATGATTAATACTTTGGTGAGTATAAGGTGCTCATGTATTTCTCATTTAAGTTTGTAGAAGGAAATTAAAATAAGTTGTGAGAATACACCTCATCATTAGTTTCCTAGTCCTAAGGGAGTGTTGAGATCTTCATGGAGAAAGTTCAGATCATTTCTCCACCTATCCCTTAAGGTGTCCCTAGATCCTAATATACGGGATCAATATGGGAGAGATATTCTCCTTAACATGTGTAATGAGTACCATCCATGCAAAGGCTATAAAATTCTCTCATCTAGAGAAGGAAAATAAGTGTTTTGGAGAAAAAGTTTCTAGTAAGCTTTATATGGGAAATTTCATCCCAAGATGGGAGAAGCAATTCAGTTCATGTGAGAGTCTTAGTTCTTCTTGTTGAGGAAGGGAAAGGCACCCAAATATAGGAATGAATCACTTGCAGTGAAGACCATGCAATTGTACTTATCAAAGTCATCTATATTTGAAGGAGATAATAAAGTGACTCAAAGTTTTAATGAGTCTGGAGATGTAGCCAAAAGTTCTAGCGAACTTCGTTAACAATTCTGGTTTGTGTATCTTTTTTGTCATATCCCCGCCCCTCTACCAGATGGAGAGGATGCGAAATATGCCCCATGAACGTAAAATAAAATGCATTGAACTAACTACATGCACAGATGCATAATTCGTTAACATACAGTGGAAGAAAAATATATCCCATTCAAGCATTTAGCATGTTGATCATATTTCATTAACAACAAATACAATTGCAGATATTAACATTAGAGAGACTTATCTTGGAAGTGAATCTCATCCCGCAACCAGCTATGATGCTGTAACGTTCCACCCAACCATAGGCTAGTGTGCTTAGCAATCTCTCAACAGGGCTTCCACCCCTAAACTGGGCATGATTCCCACAAGGAATAAGGAACACTAGCGGACTCACACATAGGAAAGGATACGACAAAACACAGCCAATCCAACACAATTGGGTTTATCATGTTGCAAAGGAGCTGGAAAGGTTGACTGCTAAGCTAGTGAGATCATCCAAAGAGCTATGGGAACCTGCACCAAATCTAGCCTGGCTTCTAAACATCTAACCACCCAACACAAGGGAGCATCCCATTCTCCACTACACAGTCCCTTGGGTTATGCCTTCCCTTCCAGTGCTATTCAGGGTGTGCAAAGAAGAAAACCGTCCCCCTAGATCTGTTGGTGAGGTCCCTTCACACACTAGGTTTATCAAGCTAGTTTGAAACCTCTTTCCACTCTCAAATTAGTTCAGACCAAATCCAAAATATGCATACACAATAATTAAAGTTCTAGGCATGGAAAAAAATGTCTTGGAAGTCAAAATCGGAAATGGTAAGTGGGTAAAACAACCCTGGGAGCCAAAATAAATTTCAGCAAATGTTCATTGGCATCATGTGGGTAAAAACAGCCTCCACAGACACCCAAAAATCATGGCCTCTTCTCCAATTCACTAGGCATTACAAAAACGATTCCCCACTTGGGAAACAACAACAAAAATGTCAAGCCAAGAGCCTAGCCACTGAGATTTGCAAAACTAACTTCCCATTCATGGGGAAAATGAAGGAAACTATAAAAACATGGATGGGGAATGCACAGCAACTCCAAAAACATGAGTGCTACACACAAGAAACTCCCAGCTGATTGAGAGAGTCCCAACGTGGATGGATGATGGGTGAGAAAAAATGCCTAGGAGCCCCCAACCTAAAGGAAAACACACAGCAGGAAAAAACATGAAGGTAAAATAGCTCCCAAGCTTCCACTCCATGAGGAAATGAAGAACGTGGGTGGATGACCAAATGGGCATGCATTTTTGGGTGTTAACTTGCCCCAAAAGTCAAAAACTTTTTTCCCAAAAATGGGTGCTTCCCCAAATTCAAATTTCCTACTTCCATACCTTGCCCATCCTCATGCAATAACTAACCCAACCAATTTCTGGCAGAATTAAATGATTTGGTGAATAAGACAAGAAAGGGGGGGTTGACAACTTGATGGGTTCTTTCAATGACATTTGGATTTTCCTGAATGACCCCGAAGGTTAAATATCCCCTCCTTATCCTTAGGAAATCATGCCCCCATCAAATTATTTGTTGCATTGACATAGCTGGTTGTGGGTTTTTAATTAAATTTCATATTTACATGAGGACAAAATTATAATGTGTCAACTAGCATGAAATACCATTGGTAATGAATTTAATCGCCGAAACATAAAATGCTAAATCGATGGTGGGGATTTTTCCTTTAGCTCCACACCATGATTAATTACAATATATACATCATATACATTTAATGCAAATGGGGTCAAAACCGAGGTGTTACATTTTTTATGTGTGTTTTGTGAAATCTTCGAATTGTTAAAGTTTGAAATTTTTTATGCCAATTTCTTTATGCATATTGGGGAAATGGAATTTTGATTGAGTCTTCGTTAATGGAAAGAAATTGAGTTTTACCCATTTTTTTTATCAAGTATGGTATCAGAGCAGTTCTTATCAAAACTCAGATTTAGAACCATGGTTGCATTGATTTACCTTTATGCCGTATGGTTTCTTATCATCTTAGTTGTTGATATAATATGGAGAATTCACAAGATAAGAACCCTGGTAATTTTTTTCTTCAAATCTTTGTAAAGACTCATATTTTGTTGAAGGACTCTTAACCATGGAGAAAAATGTAAGAGAATTGTATAATGAGGGAAAAGAAAGTGTTGAGTCGCAAAGACAATTGGAAGCTTTGGTAGAAGAAAACCAAGAAATTCAAGAATAGCTCAAAGAGATGTAGCGTGAGATGCAAAGTTAGAAGGAGTTGTTATCCAAGTATCAACAAGCCGACAATCCAAGAAGTCCTTCTCAGTAGAAGATGACAAAAAAATTCACTTTGTGTCCTCATATGAAAGAATATCATATGGATGTTTCATCTTCAACATCTTCAACCAAACAAAAGGATGATACATCGAAGATAAAAAAAGGTGTATTTGGACAGATTTGCTGCTAAGTCAAAAGATGAGTTAAGTAATAATCATGTCCATTCATTTTCCTCACATGCAAACATTCGTTTGGGTTCTTTTGAAAAGCATACGCATGGGGTTGGCATGAAACTCCTGACAAAGATATGGTTCAATGGAGGAGGTCTTGGCACTAATGGCGAAGGTATTGTGTCACGAACATATATAATTATAAATAATACAAATATAACTAATCATTGCTAATAATAATTACAATTATGTCTAAGAGGACATGACTCCTCTCATTAGTGTCCCAATAATATATAAGTGACACTCAATGTAAATGTAATCATATTATTCATTCAAATATCATTTATAACTATCTTATTACTTATTAAGTCATATTCGCTTCATTGTATTAACAAGATGAATTTGGTTTATACCATTTGATATCAGATCTAGCTTGTGAGATCCGACAGTACCCTTGTTCCAAGATCCAAGGTTGTTGAAGTTTCCATCATCAGCACTCATCCCTCCATTATACACCCATCCATTTCTCCTCCACTCCATCACTTCTCCCTCACTCTCCCACACTCATTCGCGCTCGTTCACTCCTGTGATACCCATGCCCAAGCCCTCTATCCTCGTCATCATACACTCACAGGCATGTGCTCCCTCTTATCCCATCCATGGATCATTCTCCATCCATGCAACATCATTCACTGATACCCATGCCCAAGCCCTCTATCCTCGTCATCATACACTCACAGGCATGTGCTCCCTCTTATCCCATCCATGGATCATTCTCCATCCATGCAACATCATTCACACTAGCTCTCACAAACCCTCCACTCTCCATGTGACTCCCTCCCTTCGGTTGCTCGCTGATCCATGTGGCTTCCTCCCTTTCTGTTGCTTGTTGCTCCATGCATCTCCCTTCCTTCGGTTGCTCGTTGATCCATGTGGCTTCCTCCCTTTCCATTGCTTGTTGCTCCATGCATCTCCCTCCTTTTGTACTCCTCGCTAACCCCACTCCTCTCCACTTGTTCTTCGTTCTTTCCTCCTCACTTCTCTCCATTTGTTGCCCCCTTTCCATGCACCTGAAACTCCTCATATCCCTCTGCCACACATTTTTTCCACCTCTATTTCTCCACGTTCCCTTCCCTCTATGTTGCACTTGACTAGCCCTCCTCTCAACCCTCCTCCACTAATGTGGCCTCTCTCATTTCTCATGCCCTCTCCATTGGCATCTCCACTATCACACCACCTCCTCCATGTTACCCATCTCCCTCTGCTTGCTCGTGCTCACCGCTTCTCATCCTTCCCAAATCTGCAATACTCCCAATATCCAACGCTCCTTCCATTCTCCATTTCCCACAACATCCCTACAATGCACATCCACACAAAAAAAGAGTTACTAGAAAATAAACTTTATAATAATAATATTATTTTTATTTTTATTAACATTTTCTTACCATAAATAATATATATATATATATATATATATATATATATATAATATTATTATTATATTATATTATATTATTATTGTTTTCCCACCACATTAAATATTAAGTGGCATTCACCCCATATGAAGCAAAATTAGGTCCAATTATTCACCACCGCACCTACGAAACACGGCGACGAAGTTAAAATCCCAAATAGAGAAGATAGAGAAGGACATCCAATATTTCAAGGAAATGATCACTAAGAGCCAGGAGGCACTTAAGATGGAAATCAAGGATGAAGCAGAAAATGGATAACAAGTTCTACATTATAAGCAAGGAACATAAAATATTGGACCTAAACTCGACTGAGACCCAGAAATATATCAAGGAAATATTACAAAATATGAAGAATAGTAAAGAACAAAAACATGAAAAATATGGTTCAAATATGTCGATCACTTTATCTCGCAACTCTGAGTCACTAGCACACTGACCAAAAGGTACTCAATATCCGCCATTCATAATGTACCCGCCTAGAGAAAAAATAGAAATGATGAAATATGACATATGGGAAGACCAATGTGTCGCTTGGTTGAATAAAGAAGAGGAGTACTTCGGCATATATAACATTACAATGGATGAAGAAAAGGTAAAGTATGCATCAATGCACCTCAAAGGATATGCCTAAAACTGGTATATGTGGTGGAAGGGAGACAATTTCTCATACACCTAGAACTTTTTCAAGAATGACTTCTTAAAAATGTTTCAAGGAATCACTGAGGATGAATTCTTCTCAAAACTTACCAGGCTACAACAAAGGGGAAGCCTCAAAGATTTCATGCATCAATGGGGATCTCTAGCCACAAAAGTGTTTGGGCTATCTGAAAAAAAATGAATAGAAAGCTATTTGGGAGGTCTAAGACCATATATACAAAAAGAGTTAAAAATGCATGATATACCAAATTTTGAAATGGAAAGGAGCAAAGCAAAAGAAACAGAACTCAAATTAGAAGGAATACCCAAGGAAAGATTGGAAAAAGAGACACAATGCAGATATTATGAAAACCACTAGTCATTAGGTCACCAATGCGACAATTCCCAGTCATATGGCTACAAAATTGAAGGGGATTCAAAAACATCCACTAGTCATTATGACAACAACAAAAGAAATAAAAAGAATAATTATCGTCGATGCGGGGAAGATTGTGTTCCATGACACAAATGCAGAACCAATCATACAACACACTGCAAAATCATAAATAGAAAAGAAACACGAGTATCATATAAATAAGATACTTCTGATTCAGACGAAGAGATAAGCCCATTTGAAGTTTCAATAGCGACTATTACTTGTTTTCAACAAACTTGTAAGGAAAATGATCTAGCAACTAATAATAAGGTTAACACCCAACAAAAGTAAATCTAACTACTCACAAAGAAAAATACTCCACCTTAGTTGAGAAGTCACAACAACTTAAAATATGAACAACCCCTACCATGAGTAATAGAATCAAGGAAGTCATAACCAAATATATTACAACTTGCAGGGACAATTAAGAATAAGGATATCACAATTTTGGTCAATTCTAGAAGTACCCATAATGTGATTGATATCAACAAGGCAAAAGAGATAAATCTTTTTGTGTTCCCTGTAAAAGGACTTAAAGCCTCAACCATCATTGATTAACACATCGAAGAAGTGGGAAAATTCCATAAGGTTGTTGTGCATATATAAAACGTAAACTTCCATATTGACTGCTATGTTTTACCTCTCAAGGAAGTCTACTTGATATTAGGTGATGACTGGTTAATATCATCAGGATGTACTCTAACAATTTACAAAAACAATACATGGAATTCAGATGGAAAGAAACTAAGCACCAACTGTATGGTTCATAAGGTTCTATACCTAAGCAAAAGGAGTTGCAACATGAAAAGGATCCATATCATCGTCAAAATAAAAGAGATAAGTCCAGAGTGCACATATCACATCAACATCCACAAATATCCAGAATAAAAGGAAACACCAAAAAAAAATCTTTGAGGACAAATAATACATAAATATAAACTAATCATTACTAATAATAATTACAATTATGTCTAAGATGAAATGACTTCTCTCATTAGGTTCCCAACAATATATAAGTGGCCCTCAATGTAAATGTAATCATCTTATTAATTCAATTATCATTTATAACTATCTTATTACTTCTGAAGTCGAATTCGCTTCATTGTCCTGACACATAATTACAATTATGTCTAAGAGGAAACAACTCTTCTCATTAGGTGCCCAACAATATATAAGTGGCCCTCAATGTAAATGTAATCATCTTATTCATTCAATTATCATTTATAACTATCTTATTACTTCTGAAGTATGGATTGCTTCATTGTCCTAACAAGTCAGATTCGGTTTATACCATATCGTACATCCAAATGAATTTGAGGAATGTCCATGATATCAAGGATTGGGGTATCAGGAGACAATGTCTAGAAAAAACTCTTGGGAAATTGTTCATATTTCCACAAGCAAGGATTAGTTGTGGACCATTTATGGGATTTGGATCCAGAGTTGAAACCAAAATGGTTACAAATCCAAGAAGGAAAAAGGAAAATGAATGCGAGTAGTGATTTGGAACCAGCAAGTGACACATCAAGCAATAGATTTGTTAAAAATAATCCCAAGTATTTTTCAATGATAGTTTTAACAATAGGAAGATGTAATTTTCTGTTCTTTTTGTGGAGGAAAGAATCATTATGTTACATAATGTTGGAAATCTAAAGATTATGGTTAAAGAATAGGTGTGATTAGAAGTAAGACATAGGAAGGTAATCCGTCTCTTCTTGTAAAGAAGGAGAATGGTGCAGTTCCTCGTTAATAATCATGGAGAAGAATTGTGCAAGATCAGCCAAAACAAGAAGTAGAAGCACCAATAATTCAAGAGTCAATATTTGAAGAGGCCTCTTCATCCAAAGAAAAAGTTGTAAAAAATGAACAACTCAATAGGGAGCATTCATTTGAATGGTTGGGTAAGATGTGGTTATCGTTTTTTCAAAATTAAAATAATTTTCAAATAAACATGTTCTGTAGCTGAGGATACAAGTAATGTTTATTCTAGATAGGTTATCATTGTCTATTGACTCTAATGAAGAATATAACATCTATAAACTAGATATTTCAAATACAAATGAAACTGTAGACAAGTTTACAAGAGATCGATTCTTCAATATCTTCCAATATCAAAAGTCGAATGTAGTCCCATTAATGCTCCTAATTATGACAGGTTGGGACACAAGGAGAGTAGAGTAGGGGATCATAATCTGATCAATATCATCTTTTGGAGTTCGTGTTCACTGGCTATATGCATATTGGCCATTAAATATACCACATCCAGGGTGTAGTGTTCATTGCATCGAAGAGATGCATTCTAGAGCCCAATAGGGGAGAGATGTGTAACTCCTTCCGTGCTCATCCTAGAGTTCACACGTGTTTTTTATAAAAAAATAAAAAAAATATTAATAAAAATAACATGTCGGCTTAAATTAAATTTAAAATATTTAGAATTGCATATATATAAAACAACATAAATTAGATAAACTAAAACCATAAACATTGGAGTACATATTTTATCAACATTTCCACTATAAAAAAGGGTTTGCACCTTAAGAGATTTGATCCCTCTCGGTGCTTGGTAGATCCCCTTTTAGATGGACCTATGTTGGTATCTGTAGCAGCAACCTACTATTGATATATGCATCATGTGGGTCAGTATGCCATCATTGTTAGAAGGTGGCTCCAATTTCTATTGTGTCAATGGTATCAAGTTCTACATTACGCCCTTCGGGTCCAAGGATGGTCTAAGAAATCCTTCGATGATCACCTCTTAAAGGGGGTTCTCTTGTATTGAAGAATGGCTTAGGATAATGAAAACTAGATGGAAGATATTGACATGTATGAATGTTCACTTGATTCATGCTTCTCAGCTTGCAGTGGCCTATTGTGTGCTTCATAATATATCTCAACTGTGGGGGAAACTTGATCCACAGAAAATTCAGGGTGATAGTCAACCTAGCGGTAATAGATCATTATGTGTGTTGTGCAAACTTGAAAAAAATCAAGGATCGTTGGCGAAGAAATAAAGGAATCTCTATTCAGGGATTGGATTCAATATAATAGTCAACTCTTGTTTTATTTTTTGGATGTTAAAGTTAACATAATGACAACAGATCACTATAATTTCACCCTAGAATGATATTTTCCCTGATATATCATGTTATTATTTGATGATATTCTATATGATTGAAACTTAAGTGTCCATCCAAGTAGTCGGTGAGACGATAAAGACAAGTGATGAAAGAGATTGGATCAAGGAAAATAGAGCTGGAAGATTTTGGTGATGGCTGAGTTGCTAGAATCGCAAGCAGGGACAACTGTTACGGCTCATTGAAGAACATGAGCTTGAATTTCTAGTCTCTCGATATGAGTGAATCTCATCATTTTGAATTTCTATAATCGGTGGCAGTGGAGACTTGGGTTTGAAGGTGATCTATATAGGAGAATTGACAAAGAACCTAGACAATGGGTAAGCAAAGCCATTATGGTATTCCCAAAATACCTTCAACGCCTTATAAGGGAAACAATAATGATGGAATTTTGTGTCACGCCACTAAGTTAGGGCCTGATCTAGCAGTGGAAAATGCTCATATCACTTCCCAGAAACTAGGTTGTGTCCACTAGAATTTGAAAAAGAAGAAACCAAATCCTTGCACTATAAGTTTATTAGAGGCCTTGTTGTTCAAATAATTTGTTGTAGAGTTATGTGGTTTATCATGTAAAGTGGTGTCATGGTATTTCAATAAATATTTCTTTCCAAATTTCTTTGGAATTTGGATTGTTGAGTGTCCAAGAAGCTAGAGAAGGAGACATGTCGTGATGATGAGTACTAACAATAATAAGCATAATTGAGAAGAGTATCGATTGTACATGGATATAGTGGTTAAGTTCCATCCCAACATAGGAATGAGAAAAAAATTTGAGACATACAGAGTTTGAAGGATAAAGACCGCCGAGATGACACAATGTCGAGAGGTCGGGGTTCAAAATCCTAAGCATAGAGACTAAAGCTCAGAGTTTGGTGAATTGTGTTGGTTTCTGGTTGCATTTCTTAGTAGAGTGGTTAAACTGGGAAAAAGTTGGAAAATTATATACAAAGTTATCACATTGTTAAAAAATAATTAAAGGGGAAACACACACACACATATTCTTTGTATATACTATAAGAGTATAGTATAATATATAGTATAAAGTATCATATAAATCATAACCAAGGCATTTTTTTGAAGGAAGCTTGATGGAAATTGTGATGAAAAATCAAATGGAGTCCAATAGTGAAAATAATGGAATATTCTCTCAAACTCAAGTACCCTCATGCTAATCAATCTTAAGGGATCTATTCAAGGAAGGTACATTAACATAGAATTATATTTGAACAAAATAAATAGGAAAACTATAAACAATATGGAATCAATAATATCCAATTTCCAATTAAATATTATACCTACATATCTTAATTCAATGTTACAACTGTGTATAGATAAGAAGTTGACGTAATTCATAGTTCTTTGTGGATGGAATCTTTAGGAACCTCCATCTTAAACACAAAGAAAAAAAAGTTGTCCTTCTACTATAAAAAGAAAATGATAATGTTGCAAGATGTCAGCATGAAGTCAAACTCTTAATCTCCTTCATTACATTACTTTAAAGACATCTCAAAAGTCATCCTACAAGACAATCAGAAGGTAGTGCAAAAAAAGGAAAAAGAAGTTGAAAAGTAATCATTGATAAAAACAAAGAAATTTCTCACCTTAAGAATCATAGTCAAAACTTGATCACACATATCAAGAAGTTAAAAATGACAAAAAGACACTGGAAAAGAAGTTAGAGAAACTCCCAAAAATGAAGCATTAATTAATAAAGAAATAATGACCAAACCTATGGAACTAGAGGAGTCGCCAAACGAAAAAACCCAAGTCGTGGACAAAGGAGCCAATATAGATCCAGTCAACATCACAACTCATAAAGATGAAAATTCAGTTGAAGTAATGATATATTCAAATGTCGAAGTACAAACAATGGAAAAACCAAGTGCACTCACCAATATAAATTCAATGATCATTAAAGCGACACAAGAATATGAAGAGGAATGAATACTACAGGTAAATTAGGAAAACACAAGTATGAGGAATATGTGTGCTACAAAGACACCCATCGACATCCCAATCACAAAAGTCAATGGTTTAACCAATCAATGTATCAACATCATTAGGAAAAAGTGATGCATATTCTGAATGATTTAAATATCAATACAATTAAGTCTCAAGGTACAAATCAGTTTTGGAATCATAATACATCAAGTCATTTCCAAGTTCATGCATATTGGGACATAATATCATATTGGGGTGGTCTAATCCAATTATAGTTAAACAACTATGTTTTACACTTGACAAATCATATCATCTTGTATCATCAACTATGACATCTATGAGAGAAAAAGATCATGAGAAGAAAGTACAAGTCAAACAAGCACCATAATATTTCCATAAATACACTTTGAGGACAAAGCGTTTTTAAAGAGAAAGGCAATGTAATGAACACAACAAATGAAATCATAATAAATCATAATAATAATAAGTATTAATAATAAATTTATCTAAGGGTCACCAAAGTTTCCTTTAGGAAATATATATATGGCCTCTCTCTCTCTATATATGGTATGATATATTTTATGGAAATAGATACATATGATACACGTGTTCGAACATCATGCAACGTTTATCTAGTAGTCGTATATGAGAGAAAAAATAGGCATCCCAACCCATGCATAAAAATTTTGACATATTTTGATCAAAATGGAACCACACCAAAATCATCATTAAAAATATTTGTTACACTAGGCACCACAAGCATGTATATAATATGTATCCAATTTATTTATGCGGATTATAACTACACAAAACTTCTAAAAAATTATTTGGATTGTTTGACTCATACTAGTAAGACCTTAAAAAAAATAGTTATGCAATATCTATCAAATATTGAGTTGCAAAGAACAAAACCACATAGGTGAAGAAAAGTTTCTCAAAGAATATAACGTTTTACTTGAAAGTCGAAGTCAAAAAGCCAATCGGGAATGGTGCATTGAGATGGAAAGCATACAAGCCCAAGCTTGGAATCCCAATAAGAAACATGTATTAAGTCGAGAAGATGCAAAAGAATAAAATAAATATTTGTCAGTATATTCGAAGAACCAAAACTGGTGGATCACATGAATGCAATTCATGTGTAATATGCTATTATTTTATCTTCCCTGAAAGTTAATTCCTCGTATTTGTCTCATTATTCGTCATGGTTCATTTATTAAAGGTGATGTCTCATTATATTCAATATCATTGAAATCGATGTCTCTAAATATACATGAATCCACCCTCCACTTGGAATTCTACATGCACCCTTTATTTGAAGGACATTTTATCAACCTAGAATGATATGTGTGTCTTTTTATTATTCTTCATTTATCTTCATATCCCACAAATCCATGCTCAATGAATCATTTACTCACTATTCAAATCAAAATCAACTTTACAAGGAGTCGTTGGACTGTCCCCCAACGCATGCTGAGACTGACGGCTTTGGAGTTTGCTGGTAACGCTTGGATCGAATTGTTGTGAAAACTTGCAGGGAAAAGTGGGTTGGATCAGAGAGCTTGTTTGCAGCTGAAGGTCACCGGTGGAGTGAGATCCTTAGGGCCCAGAGGGCTATCTACGAGGATTTTTCACTGCTGAATTCATGGTTGTCAAGCTCATGAGT
Organism: Pseudotsuga menziesii; assembly: GCA_001517045.1. Classification (NCBI taxonomy): domain Eukaryota; kingdom Viridiplantae; phylum Streptophyta; class Pinopsida; order Pinales; family Pinaceae; genus Pseudotsuga; species Pseudotsuga menziesii. The sequence goes on along the minus strand of LPNX010142873.1, from coordinate 96,277 downwards.
TGAGGGTCTGTTTGATGGCTGGGATGGGAGGTGTGCCTCCAGACCCGAGATCTGATGCCTTTGACAGGCTAATTAGACCCCAGAATAGGAGATCGGGCACTAGAGATCCCCCGAAGTTTGTCAAGAAGATAGAGGATGTGCCAGAAGTAGCCCTTCCACCGGAAGAAACTATGCGGGTTGCTCTATCCCTGCCAGATCGAGCCCTGATCGGGAAATTCACGGGGCTCTGGCCTTCACCAAAAACCACTGATAGTTGGGTCCAAAGAAACTGGAGACCCCTCATCTCCAAAAACGTTGCTACCTACTCTGACGGAAGGGGATTTTTCCTCTTTGACTTCGAAACCAAAGAAGACAAAGATCTAATCTTCAAGAATGGGCCCTACTTCATGGGACCGCAAGGTCTCTACCTCAATGGGTGGACCCCGGATTTCGATCCCGAGGATGACATCCCCAAAGCCGTGCCAGTCTGGGTCAAACTTCCTAACCTTCCCATGCATTGCTGGAATCCCAAATCTCTCCATGCGATCGGGACTGTACTTGGGAAATACATTGATATGGCTAGCCCAAAGGATCACTATGCCTACGCTCGCATCTGCGTTGAGGTGGATCTTGAAGCAGGACTACCAGAAGCTATTAAATTAACTGTGGGGAATTGGTCTCATTATCAAAGGATCGACTACGAACAGCTCCCCTTCAAGTGTCGTGGATGCCACGAATATGGGCATTTCATCCGCAATTGTCCTAAAAAGCCTGAGATCCTTCATGACAAGGTGGAAGGATGGCAAAAGGTGAACAGATCCAAACCCAAAAATCATCCCGGATTGGATCCAAAGTTGGATAAGGGGAACAAAGAATCCAAGACCATCCATCTCGAAGGGTCTCCTGAAACCTCCAAGACCAAAGAAACCATTGAAGTAAGGGAGGATCCCATAGTAGTGGAAGAGAAATCCAGTAATGAACATAGTAAGGAGCCTGAAGCAGTCTTATCAGCCCATCAAATGCAGGATCAAGAGGAAGACACGACAGTGACACAAGTAGGGGAAAATCTGGGAAGATCAGAGGAAGACTCTAAATCGGAAGAAGAAGAAGAGGAGGAGGGGGAAATAGAAATGACTACCCCAAGGCTATCAAAAACCAAAGGAAGGAAATCCAATAAAGAAGCTAGGGAGCAAGCTACCTATAAGGATAAGCTGCAAGGTTCCCGGCTAACTCTGGAAAAGCTGTTGAAAAACACGAGAAATACTCGCTAGCAGGGGCATGCCCAGAAAGGGATGGCTTCGAACACCAAAAGTAAGTAATGAAGGTCCTCTCCTGGAACTGCAGAGGTCTCGGTAGCGCACGCAAGGAAGAAGCAATGACAGATCTTGTTTCATTACATCAACCGGACATCCTTCTGATCCAGGAGACCAAGATGGAGGAAGATGCATTTCTCCACGTAACTCCAAAATTTTGGAAAAAAAGAGGTAAAGCTGCAGTTAGTTCTAGAGGCGCATCCGGAGGCATTGGGACGTTGTGGGATGAAAAGAAATTCGAGGCTGTTGACATCAAGTACAACTCTTGTTGGATCCTCACCCTGCTGAGGAAAAAGGACACGAATACCCTGGTAAGAATTTTCAATCTCTATGCACCCAATTCTTATGCTGAAAAAAAGGTCTGCTGGAGTCTTCTTCGAGAGGAAAAGAGCAATCTCCAAGGTAATGTAATCCTCGCAAGGGATCTCAATGTCATCCTTAGCCAAGAGGAAAAAAGAGGGGGCTCCTTGGTCAGAGATCCCATTAGAGAAACTGTTGATGAGCTCATTCTGGATTGGAATCTCATGGATGTAAAGCCCTCTACTGGAAAGTACACTTGGAATAACAAAAGGATTGGGCCTGGGCATATTGCTGCCAGACTCGATCGGTTTCTGGTCCAGGACACTTTCCTCCTGCTAGGACTGAATTTATCCTCCAAAATCCTACCATTTGGAGGATCAGATCACAAACCCATTCTACTTGAGATGGCTAATGATAAGAACTTGGGGCCCATACCGTTCAGGTTCAATCCAATGTGGGCCAGACAACCGGAATTTCTAAAGACTATTGTTGATACTTGGACTCTCCCGGTTACTGGATCGCCCTCCTTCATTTGGGAAGAGAAACTTAGAAGGCTCAAAAGAGCACTTAAATCCTGGGCTAAATCGATTCCTTCTCCCACTCTTAAAAAATCCATTGCTTCCCAAGCGCTGGAAACTCACCAAACTAGCATGGAGGAAAAAATCGTGGATCAAAACGACATGGATCTTGAAGCCAATCTGCAATCAACTCTCCACGCTGCCTGTAGACTTGAATCTGAATGGTGGAAAATAAAATCGAGATGTAAATGGTTGAAAGATGCCGATAGGAACACAAAATTTTTCCACAAGCAAGCAGAAGCAAGAAAAAATTTAAATTATGTGCATGAAATTCAATCCCAAGGAATTCTTATCACCAACTTTGAAGACGTTAAGGCTGAAGCTACGCGGCACTTCAGCGATCTATTTAAAGAACAACCCAATGTGGAAGACAACGATCTCCTTAACCTGATTCCTAAATCTATTAATAACACTCACAACGAAGCTCTAAATCAGAATGTCGCGCTGGAGGAAATCAAGCAGGCCATCGATGGTATGAAGGATGACAGAGCTCCGGGGCCTGATGGCTATAATGCTACATTTATCAAGCTTTGCTGGGATATTATAAAAATCGATCTTTTCAAAATGGTCAGCAGCTCTCAAAGACGCAGCAAAATCGGGGGCAGCACAAATTCTGCCTTTCTGGCACTCATCCCGAAAGAAAAGGAGGCCAAGTCCTTTGATAGGTTCCGGCCCATCTCCTTATGCAAAATTGGCTACAAAGTTATAACTAAGATAATAGCCAGCAGATTGAAACATATACTACCTAGAATTATCCCGGAGAATCAGGGCGGGTTTGTTAAAGGCAGGAAGATCTGGGAAAATATTATATTAGTTCAAGAGGCTATTCACTCTAGTCTGAAGAATGGTGACCAGGGAATGGTGGTTAAAATAGATCTAGCCAACGCCTTCGATAGAGTGAGTCACCCCTTTCTCCTTCAGGTAATGCAGAAATTTGGTTTCAGCTCAGATTTTATCTCCTGGATCAAGGCCTATATCAGCAAGCCGTGGATCGCCCCCTTAGTCAACGACAGAGCTACTACATTTTTCCAAGCCTCGAGAGGCCTGAGGCAAGGCTGTCTGTTATCCCCGTTGCTCTACGCCATCCAGGATTTTATTCTTAGCTTTCAGCTAGAAAATGCCAGACTTGAGCAGGATCTCCCCGGAATTAGGATGGCCAGAGGCACAAAAGATATCAACCACGCGCAATTCACGGATGACACTATATTGCTGGGGGGAGCCAGTCAAATCATAGCCTGCCGCTTCAAGACTGAACTGGATCGTTATTGCCGTGCCTCCATAAGTGAAATCAGTTGTAGGAAAAGCTAGATCTATGGATGGAATATTAATCCTAGAGAAATGCTTGACATCTCTAGGATTCTCAATATGGATGGTGTAGTCGCCTGGGAGTCCTTCAACTACCTAGGGATCCCCATCTTCAAAGCCAAACCCAAGAGTTCAGCCTAGAATCCAATTATGGAGAAAATCAAACAGAAAATCCATGGCTGGGGGTCAATCTGGTTAAATTTGGCTGGGAAGGTAGTCTTAATAAAGGCAATCTTGAATAGCTACCTTCTCTACCAGAGTTCTCTTCTCCTAGCTCCAGCCAAAGTAATCTCACAGATCGAAGGATTGGTTAGATCCTTTCTCTGGCAAAGTGGCAATGCTGGGGGAGGCAAAAAATTTGCTTTGGTCAGCTGGAAAATAATTAAATTACCCAGGCCAGAGGGCGGTCTTTGCATCAGAGATCTTAGAAGTCAAAACTTGGCTATGGGAGCCAAGTTGCTCTGGAATTTGATCGCCCCCAAGCCCTCTTGGTGCAGTCAGGTGTTGAAAGCCAAATACTTCAGAGGATTGAGGCTTGGATGCCTTGATGGCGACCACGTGAATCAGAAGGGATCGTCCATTTACAATATCTGCCTTAAAGCTCTGCCAATGTTCAAAGAGGAATTGTATTGGGTCCCTGGCAATGGGAAGTCGATTAATATTTGGCATGAAAAAATTCTAGGTAAGGATCCGCCCCAAATTCCACGTTTACAAGAGAGATTGGCCGAGCTGGGGATGAACACGCTATGGGACTTGTCCAATTGGGAGCCTGAGTTGCCAAATCGATGGGCCGGCTGGAATATGTCGGATTTCCCACCTGAGCTTGACGCTGAGACAACGATTCTTACCAATCATCTTGCTGGGCTGGCGTCGGTAGCCAAATTCAAGAAGGATCGCAGGGGCTATGGGAGGTATACTGGAAGCTATTCAACGACAGAGGGGTATCAAAGATATGCAGCAAGCTATAATGTGCCGGCAAATCCACGGGTATGGAAGAATCTTTGGAACAGCAGCACCCTTCCAAAAATTGATATGTTCGCTTGGTCATTAACGCATGAGAGAATCCTCACTGGCGAGAACTTGCAGAAAAGAGGTATTGCTGGCCCCTTTAGATGTCCATTATGTATCGAAGCCTCTGAAAATATCAGACATTTGTTTTTAAAGTGTCCCTACACTATATCGGTATGGGAGGACGCGTTGAAGCTGTTGGGAGGAGGAGTACGCATGCCAGATAAAATTCAGGACTGGTTTACTAGTTGGGAAATTCTGTATCATGGTGAGCTGAGCCAAAAAAATGGAATTAGAGACTGTTGGCTGAAACTACCCAAGTTAATCTGTTGGTGCATATGGAATGAAAGAAATCATAGAATCTTCCAGGATAAATCCCAACCAGCATGGAAGATTGCTAGTAAGGTTAATGCCCTGCTAGGTGAGATTGTCAGTATATCTAAGATTCCAATTAATAAAGGAAACTTGACTGAAAAGGAGGGAAACTGGATGAAAAGCCTTAAGATCATGGCTGTAAATGAAGCAGCTGCAATAAAGAAGGAAGATTGGGATATTAGGATGGATTGCGTTCAGTTTGAGAGTTGGCTCAAAGAAAAGAAGACTTTTAAATTATTTTTTGATGGGGCTTCTAAAGGGAACCCGAGGAAAGCTGGGGGGGGTGGAGTCATTATTGATCCTGATGGGAAGGTCGAGATTGAATTCAGCTGGAACATTGGTTATGACTCTAATAATATGGCTGAGGCATACGGGCTCTGGCAAGGTCTCAAGCAGCTGCAGAAGAAAGGAGTGGATGAGGTCATGGTCTTTGGGGATTCCAGAGTTATTATTCAGGCGCTGAATGGGGGTAGAAGAGGCAAGAATGGAAGAACAGCGAGGCTGATTAACAGAATTAGATATAAGGTTAAAATGTTCAAAAAAATAAATTTTTTTCACATTCTTAGGGGTCTAAATGTTTTGGTGGACCTAGCAGCCAATAAATCTATAGCTACTGATCTCCATGATCTCATTGTTAATTCAGATGTTAGCATAGATATCCCTCCTTAGCCCTTCTACACCGTTTGAAGGAAGAAGAAGTTGGGAAGCATGTTGTAATAGGTTTCTGATCCAGCGCCTTCTTCGTTGAGTCCTCAATATATCATAACCGTTTTTGTAAAAAAAAATAAAAAATCAACTTTACAAGAACTAATCAAATTCTAGATAATGACATCATCTCTTATAGTTGAGGTAGCATTGCTCGAGTTAAAATTACTTACTTGTCAAATTAAAAATGGTGGATGAAAATCCATACTTAAACATACTCATAATGGAAAAAGTATTCATAAATTACTATTATATATAGTATATATGTACTTAATATTCTTAAGACTTTCACTTTTGGATATAAAAAGATATTACTAATCAAAAGCCAAATTTAAATTAAAAATTAAAAATAAAATCGTAAATACATACTTTTGGTTATAATGAATATGTAGTAAATAAGTTTCGGGGTTAAAACGAAAACTTGTTATAACATGGCATGGTATATTACAATAAATAAAATTATTATAAAGTGTCCAATAACATTATATGATAAATTTATTATATTATATGATAATAAATATAATATATAATGTTAAATTTAATTATTGAATATATATATTGAAGATGTAAATATAGTATGAAGCTAGATTATAATTTTATATTGAGTATTTAAATATTTTAAAATAAATAATTATTAATGTGAATTATTTTATATAATATATAATTTAATTACAAAAATTTAATTTAGGTTTACAATTCAAAACTAAAATATTTTACTTTATTTTATTTATAAGCATTTTAGTTTAGTCTATTTACATATTAAAAAAAACTAGTGTTTTTAGTCATGTTAAAGATGATTGTTTTATTAATTCTATTTATCTAAAACAAAATTTACTTTAACTTAACTATAGTTACATACATTGTAATACAAGAGATGAGTTGTAAATGTACATTCCCCACAAAACTGACTAGCTCGGAATATTTTATTATATATTAGAAAGCTTGTTTTAAACCTCAAAATTCCCTTAATAATAATAATTAGGATAATTGTGAAATAATGATTTATTCAAATGAAAAGGTTTCCAACAATTTGAACATACCTCAAGCACATTATGAAAAATAAGATTCCCTAGAAAGAATGAGACTTATACTCTAATTTTATAAGTACTAAAATATCATGAATACTCCCATTTTTCAACACAAGCATAAACTTAGTTGGATTCAAAGCTATAAAGGGGAAATCCAACATATGCAAAATACTCCTGTGCATCTAAATCTTTTCCAAAGTAAGTCAAATTTCCTTCTCCTAACATTATCATTTTATCAAATTCATGGAACATTTTACTCAATGGGTGATGAATTGTGATTACAAATGTTTGGTGAACAAGTTTTCAATTCCACCTCATTCTTAGTTTGATGGAAGTTTGATAGAAGAGATATTTTCTAGCAAACCTAATCTTAGAGGAAAAGCGGTTACAAATTGTCCTTTATCTAGTTATTACTTAGTATATGCGATGTAAATATTTCATATTGGAGTGATTCATTATAACTTGCTTTTGTGTTGCATGATGGATGTCGGACGATATGGCTCTACCTCCAATTACATAAAGTTGTTAAAATTCTATCTATATTTAAATATAATATTTTTCTCCATTACATAGAGTTGTTAAAATATATAATGTTTTTCTTGTATTAACCAAATTTAATTAATAATTTTAAAGCTTATAAGAAAAATAATAGTAAACATGGAATAAAAAGTCCACATCCTATAATTTTTTTACAGCCCTCTATCATATGTAATTTCTTTCTTTCAACCGTTAAGTAGGAAGTGATATATAATATTACAATTCTAGTTAGTTTTTTCTCAAATCATTTATTGGAACAAACCACGTGGTATATGTCCTAAGTATATAGTCTTATATTTTATAGCGTTTACATTTTGGAATTTTACTCATAGTAGCTTCAATTCCTCATAGTAGCTTCTATCATATGTAATTTCTTTCTTTCAACCGTTAAGTAGGAAGTGATATATAATATTACAACTCTAGTTAGTTTTTTTCTCAAATCATTTATTGGCACAAACCACGTGGTATATGTCCTAAGTATATAGTCTTATATTTTATAACGTTTACATTTTGGAATTTTACTCATAGTAGCTTCAATTATCGGATAAATAGAGGAAGCATGGATTATAATTTTTTCAAAAGTATAATTTATCATAGCTATATTAGGTTCAATTATGTTTGTAATATAATTTTTAAGATATTAATTTAAAAATCAAATGTGCATGAATAACATATAAATAATAGAAATCGGTATGTTTAAAATTTATGCACTTGCAATAACTCCAATAGAAATTTGTGTAAAATCCTTTTATATATGCTAAAATGTTATATAATTCTATTAAAATTATTTTTAAGAGTATAAGGTTTAATTAATGTTGTTAAATGATAATTAGATAATAAAGTCTATACGGTGCAATAGTAGAACTATTTTTTCAATGACATAAAATGGGATCAAACATATTGTATCAAATGATTTCATTGTAATAAACAATATATATTTTACATGAGTATCAAGGATAATTTTAGGGGCGAATTTTAGCCCAGTGTGCTATTTTTCCATGTTTTTCTCCCAAAAAAGATTCACCATTTTGCATTTTTTGAAGCCCTGTTTCGCCCAATTTTGATGGGGTAAATTTTTTTCACCCTAAAAATCGCCAAATTATTATATAAATGATATAAAATCCTTGGAAATTAAAATATTTTTTGAAAAATATCGCCAATCATTTTATAGTTGGCGTTTTAAGAATTGGTAATATTCGCCAACATTTATACACTTTTAAATAAGTATGGTTCCTTAAAATCATCCTTGATGAGTATGTTAAGCCCATTTCTTATCATGTCCATTCGTTATATTGATTATTTAGAGAACTAACTTAGTATTAGAGAAAGAAGGGCCTTGAGTCTTGTTTTTAGTGAATTATTGATTATTAAGCTTTTGGAAGAAGCAATAAAAGGAAAAAAATATATACCATAACCCTTTGGAAGGTGGAGTCTTAAGCATAAAGAGAGAAGCACAAGTGCAAAGCAAAGGTGCTACCTTCACTTAAGGAATGCATAGAAACAATTAGGAGTCAAAGAGTGTAGCTCAACACTTCGCATCAAGTAAAGACTAAGGTAGCAAGGCTCAATGTTAGGGATATGCAATATTGTGGACATGTGAAGATCTAAAAGAGTCTTAGCTACCTCTACACTCTACACAAGCTAACACTGATGCAAAAGTAGGGTATGCGGAGATTTAGGCACATGTATAATGGACCATGCAAAGAGGGGAGTCGATATTGCGCGACATAGTGCACACAAAGAGAAAGGCATTCAACACCAAAGGACTTGTTGACATTTGGAATCGTTACCTACACAATGCTAAAGAGAGATCCTCCATGTTTTAAACAAAAACTAAAAGAAAAGTATGGACACACAAAGATTAGACCGTGCATCTAATAGACCATGCATCTAGATAGTGCATCTAATTGAAGAAATGTTTTCAAGTGATTGGACATAATGAGTGTATGTAGTACATGGACAACATATGTATGGAAGATCTGGGTGGATATCAAATCCTGATTCTATGTCAGAGTCAAAGGGAAAGAGGGCATCTCCATATATTGAGATTGTATCGTGTATACAATATTCGATACAGGGAAGCAAGTGAGAGGCTTCTTCCAGTTGTAACATACCCAACCCTAGATAATACACCAAGGTCGGGTAACTTGGATATTTAACAAAGGGGATGGCTGAATAAATTGAACACATAGATATGTGTACCAACACACAACTCACAAGATAGATCATACAATTTTACTCAAAAATTGAGGAATGAAACAATGCAAAAATGGCTTGCAACTATGAATGATTTCATTAATCAAAATTAATTAGATAATTAATTACAATGAAGTACAATGGCTAAATTCCCTCATGCAATTTGAATCCATGTGAGGAAATTCGAATTGGTTTGACTCTACTTGACTATGTGGTTAACTGACCTTGTCTAAATCACTATCGAAGTTCAGAAACCCAACTCAAGTGTCTAATTCAGTGTTAATTATCAGTTAACTAGTCTAATTGAATGAGGTAGGTGAGTAAATGCGCCTCACCTACTTGCAGCCATGCAAATCTAGCGCTAACTGAGTATAACTACATGTAACTAACTCCTAACTGAGCTTGACTAGTCACCAACTAAAATCAACTAATGGAGGTTGGTGTTAGCACTCCCAATGGCTCCTAATTTATAGGGATTGATATAGGAGGCTCCTAAACTGATGCATGCAAGTGCAATCAGTGGAATTTGGCCTCGATTAGTGTTCCCCACACTTTAGTAACTGGTACATGTGCCCCAATTAGGCCAAGTGGACCCAATGGTGCTAGTGACTAATTATAGACTGAAAGGATTCCTGATTTAGACATAATTGACCAAATTGGATAAGGGAGGATTATAATCCTAACACCCCCCATGAATGCTTACTTGGACAATTTGTGGGACCTGGTAACTAAGACCATAGGTCACCCATTATAGCAAGTAAAGTAATTGCTCAATACAAGGAGCTGGGGAAAAAAGGACCCCCTCTAACTATGCAGATAGAATCATGATTCAAGTTTAAAAAACTTGAAAATATATTGCTCCAACCTTAATCTCTGTGATGTAACAAAACAGCATGCATGATGTTCTATGCATAGGTGTCATGGGGCCTAGAATGTAGACTTCTTCGTCTTCTCCCAAAATGATGATGGAAGGAAGGAGGAATGTAACCTTTTCCTCTTTCTGGATGAAGAGATGTATGATCCACTCTATTCTTCTGAAGGCAGTGCAACTAATCATCCCTTTCCATGTAGCATCTCACACAGAGTTGTTTGCATCTCTCTAAAGGAGGTAAGATTGCATGACATAGTGCAAGGTTCTTTGTCTTCTGTGTGTTGGATGGATTTCCAGTCATCTTCCTAGCTTCCTGATTGGGAGTATGGACTGGATCTGGATATGAATCACCCTAAATCTCAATCTCATAAACTGATACAGCTGAGTTTGCAATACTAGTGGAAACTGCAAAAGAAGCAGATGGAATGTTTTTACATTCCCTTGCAAGTGGCAGCTGAGAGTGCACTGGTTCTGAAAATGGCATGAAGTGTGAGAACTCATATGCCTTGGAAGCATGATTTGCATCACCCTTTGCTATGATGTTCCCAGCAGAGATATATGTGATCTCCACTGAGTCAGAACCAAATATCACTCGCTTTGGAGAGCCAGCATGAGTCATCTGGCATACAGATAATATATTTGCAGCTAAGGAGGGCACATAAAGCACATATTTGAACTTTCCATGTTCAAGCTTGATAGAACCCTTCCCTTTGGCTCGAATTTGACTGTTATTACCCATCTGAATACTAGGACCACCAAAATACTGTAAGGAAGAGAATGATTCTCTCGATGCAACCATATGATTGGAAGCTCCATAATCAATAGGGCATGTGCTTTTGAACAACTAGCCTTCAATGCATGGCATGTCTCTTCATGTTCTTCAGTTTCTTCTCTATGGTCAGCCTTATTTGCACTAGCATGTACAGTAATGTTATGTTTCTTCAAAATAAGATCCATTTCATCAATTGTTCTTCTCATACAGGAGCTTTCTCAATGAAAGCCCCTTCCATAGTAAGAACAAAGGCTCTTTCCTTTTCCATTCTTCTTGCTTCTCTTCAAACCTGAAAGCTCATTTGACTTCTATTTCTCCACAAGAGACTCATCCTTTTACTTCCCCTTACCATTTGCAACCTTAGGTCCTCCTGCAACTAGTGCTTTATCTCTGGAAGATTGAATGATCCCCATTTGGATCAACTTGTCATGCTCATGGGTGAGAGATTCAATGAAGGCATTAAGAGTGGGAATCCTCCAATTTGGAGTAGTGAGCTTCCCTAAATGAAAGGTTGATACAAATACTGAGTATTCTACACCAAGTTTTGAGAGGATGGAAAGGATGAGTTGATCATCCTCCTTCTCAACCTTACACAGCTTCAACTGGAACACCAGATTCTTGAATTTGGTGAATAAATCATTCAATGTTTCGAAGTTGGTTGGATGAAGGGAAATCAGCTCATTCTCTAGCTGATAGATCCTCATGTCATCCTGCTTATCAAACAAGGAAGCAATCTTATCCAAAACCTCCTTGGGAGTCTTCAATCCATTGATGTGGAAGAGAAGATCTCTAGAGATTGAGAGGCACAAGCATACATATGCTTCATCAAGCCTATTCGAGTATTTTTATTTTTCAACATAATGAACCGGCTCTACCTCTGTCTCCATTGTGAGTCTGAAGATTCTTTTGGAGTGAAGATACATCTCCATGTCCTCCTTCCACTGGTGGTAATTGAAAAAAGTGAGAAGCTCCATTGGAGGGACCATTTCGAATGCAGTGAAGGAGACTGATAAACCTATAAATCACACAATCAAATAGACAAAGTAAGGTTGACAGCCTGCACTTTTAGAATTTTCTTCACACCTAGCATAGTTGATCAAGCAAACTTGATCAACAATTCCTTTACTTGGGATATTAAGTGGTAAGTTCTCCGCTTCTAGTGCAGTACTGGAAGGAGCAATTTTGGTCAAAAACAAATTTGATCCAAGTATGAATCTGTAGTAGGAGAAGTGCCTTTTTATGTCGAGGCTCTGATACCATATTAAATTGAGCATATAGATCTATGGAACAACACACAGATCACAAGATAGATCATACAATTTTACTCAGAAATTGAAGAATGAAACAGTGCAAAAATGGCTTGCAACTATGAATGCTTTCATTAATAAGAAGTAATTAGATAATTAATTACATTGAAGTACAATGGCTAAATATCCTCATGCAATTCAAATCCATGTGAGTAAATTCGAATAAACTAGAACAATTAATTGATTTTTTATTATCTAAACTAGAACATAATTAAACAAAAGGCTATCTTCTAACATCAAAATAAAATCAACCTTATTATCTTTCCTTAAAGTGGGTTTATACATTAATGCATATCAGATTTAATACATGAAATTATCAGTCTATAAACCAATGTGGGACCTGATATGATACATCCATATAAGGCAATATAAAATGGCCCAATATCAGACCCATAATTGTTCGTTATAGCAAATATCCTCCTATAACATACATAAAAATAACAAACTGCTCTACCACAAGTAGCAGATTTATGACACTACTTTTAGATCATATTTTTCCTCATTAAATGAAAGTAATAACCCCATGGATGATATGATCTGGAACAAATTTAAATGGCCATATGGACTTCCCAAAAATTATATCTCCTAATACAAATAAATTTCATAAAGAAACTAGCTACTAACCGCTAGTCTAACACATTAACATACCTCTTCAGTGAGATGCCAATTTACTAACATAGGGTTAGTCATTCACCATGAGCATATATGCAATGTAAAAACATATAATGAAAGAGATCTATAATCCTCCATTGGAACATGTACAATAGCATACATAGAGTAAATAAATAGTATAAGTACTTATCTTTTATAAGGGCACAATTGACATCAATTGGACAACTTTCCTCCCAACCTTAGACATTTTCAAGCAAATACCACCTGTACATGTCACCCACGAGCTGAGGTCTTGGATTTCACAAAATAAGGTCTCTTCTAACGTGATCCATAAGGATAATAGTCGTAACACCATACTTCACTAATCCTTTATGAAAATTATGTGATCACTAACCCCTCTTTCTTAGGATTGTACCCCCTCTCCCAAAAGACAATATTAAGATCATTGTGCCTTCTTTCTCAGGAAGACACCCCCTCTCCAAAAATAAAAGATATTTCCAATGTTGTACCCTTAAAACTATTGTACCCCCTCTCCCAAATAACCACTTACCACAATTAAACTCTCTTATCTAGGATTGTACCCCCTCTCCCAAAAGACAATATTAAGATCACTACACCTTCTTTCTCAGTATTGTGCCCAATCTCCCGAAAGACAACTTATGGCCAATGTGTATTAAAAATTCTTAGAGGTATCCACTCTCTATGAGAAGTTCATATATTCAACATAGCTACAATATTCACTAATTCTAGATGAAACACTTCTATCTAAATTAAAATTTACAACACATGAACATCCGTAAAATTCATAAACCAACAATCACACAAATGACTCAGAATATATCCTAGAAACCCAACTTTGGAAAACCAGCTACAGAGGGTCTTTCTTCTCTCTCAATCCCATAGAAAGTATGATAAAGAATAAGTACATAATGAGTTAGATAAACCTGAAGGGCCAAATCCATATATCTATAGTAGTTGCAATTGTTGTTCTTGGGAAATGTGCCCCCACCAACACACCCACACGCTAGAAATATCAACTCAACCTATGCCAATATCTGGAAGTCGTACTCTCTTTCTAACCTCTGAGTAATTATTTCTCATCACTTATGTTCGGTCCTTCTCTACTCCAGAATAATATTTGTGTCCTTGGTCTCAGAAAATGACCCCCAGTAGTATAGTTCTGTCTCACCTCCTCATAAACATGTCCCAACTATTTTGCACTCAATATGACTTTGAATCAACCATGATGGCCTCTCCTCAACCACTGATGAAGGAACCTCAGCTCTTTAGGCCCTCTTATCCTCCCACACCTTCCAATATCTACATGACGTCATCCACTTGTGTGACGTGTTGTTGCTCACTCTGTTATTGTTGTTGTTTCTCTTCAATCTATGAAGAGTGTCAATGAATCACTTCTAACACTGTACAGAAGAAAGAACTCTTCAATATCTGAAGATGTGTCCTCTCTGCTTTCTCAATATGCCAACACCCTATTTGTGCAATCCAAATTTAGAGTTGCGTAAAGTTTGTGCTTTAGTAGTCAAGTGAAAAATTTAGGACTAACATCTTCTAGTGTCGTTGCAGGGGACGAAATTGAAAAATTTTCATAGGTTGTACAACATGTTCAGATCCAATCTTTGATAGTGAACAAGATCAGGCACATACCAATTGCATCATTCACCTGACAACTCCACTGGAGGAAGACTCCTACTACCAAAAAGATGAAGAGGTACAATGAAAAAACCAGGTATCAACTGATCAATTTTCTCCATGAGATTTTGTTATGTTTCATTTCCTCATTTGTGTCTTTACCATTATTATTCAAAAGTATCATCTTATGTTTTATATTTTCAACTAATAAAAAATCCACAGTTGAGTATCCCTCCTTTGAAGAAGAAAATATGTCATCTTCTTGCATTGTTGATCTTGATCCATGTCCTTCATATGAACCATGTAAGGAGCATGATGTCTATATCCAATCCCTCTTGATCATGATCAATCATGTAAACTTATGAATGATATAACTATTTTACTACCCCTCAATATTACTATTGTACCTTTCAATCAGCTCACCATAGTTCATTCTAAGAGCCGGTAAGGCAATAAACCATTGAAATTTCCTTTTGTCCTCCATGAATGTCCCCCCAACTTTAGTGATTATCTTCCTAATTTTAGTGGAGAGAGCCATCTTACTCCAGAGAAACATATTGATAGTTTTGAAAGGGTTACTTGTTTTTTTGAAATCTTACATGAGAATGTGTTCATGAGAACAGTTTTCCGGTCTTTGTATGGATATGCTTCATTTTGGCTTAGAGGTCTAGGCACTGATTCAATAAATTCATTGATGGGCGTGCATGATATCTTCCTGAGGTATTGGGGTGTGAATGAATCTTATGATCGACTTCTTTCTAAGTTTTATGCTTTGAAAAGGGAGAAAAATGAAGTTGTTTCTTAGTTTAATAGGAGATTTCATAATTTGTTATCTCAACACGCCCAAGGATATTCGACCTTCAGAAAAAAATTGTCATGTTATATTATGCAACAACTCATCATCATTCTAATCTAACTTTATTTCTTAGAGAAAGGATATCTCTAACCTTGTAGCAGATGTTTACAAATGCTAAGGAAATTGAAGATAATCTTTGGGCTTGTAGCAAACTTCTTGATAAAACCTAGGATGAAGGTTTGAAGGAAGAAGAGAAGGAGGAAGAGTATGAACAACAAGGACCTGATTTGAGTTAAATGCTGATACAATATCTAATGATTTTATTTCTCCTTCTGATCCTATAACTTTTCAATCATATTTTTCTAATATCAGATATATAGATACATATGATCTTAACTCAGATCGAAAAAACTATTTTCTATACATATAACAGATTTTTTTTATTATGGACATGAAGTTGATTATGAGGAGATTTTTGCTGTGGGTTATTATCAACATGATAAAGAAGAGGTTGTTGTTTTGAAATACATTTTTGTTGATATAACTAATCATAAATTTTGCTTTGCCTATAATGACATTGAAGATGTTTAATATTGTATTGATGATAAAGTTGATGACAACTGTGAATCTGACTCTTGGAAAGGTAGTGAATAAGATACTAGGAATCTTCAAGAGGAGTTAAGTCTATCTTCCTTCTCACCAAATGATGACCAAAATATTGCAGAAACCAAATAGCTTATGGTTGTTATTCTTGATCCATAAATGGAGCTCTTATAGTTGAAACCATGTTCCATAGCTAAAACATAAAACCTCCCTTCAGAGAAACTGGATCAACAACTTATTGTTTTTTAATTGTATTCCAATACCTTTGTTCCACAAGAGGAAGTTCAAAATTGATCTATAATGCTCAAGTTGCTAATATCCATATTGGAGATGCTTGTGACATTTTTTCAGATGTATGTATTGTTATAGATTTCAATAAAGATCCACTTAATTAATGAGTATTCAGATCATTTGAAGGAGCATATATTCATACTAGTACATATAGAGTCTCCTAAAATTTAGCCTATGCATAACAGTTAAGCATTTGAGTCTTTGAATGGTAGTGAAGTTGAAATCAATGAGTATGATGATAATTTTGAGTTCTTTGACCGAGAAGTTTATGGTGTGAAGAATTTGAACCATAAATTCTATGAGGGCATCGAATATATTGTCTATCAAGAAGCAGAACCTATGTATAATAGTTGTGATTCAAAGCCAAAACTTGATTCTGATAAGCATATTTTAATTCAAGATTCAAAAGTAGTGAATACAGTTTGCAACTCTTTCATGTTTCCTCTTCAAAAATGCAGAATGAAAAGATCAACATGGGAGTAAATCATTTTATACATTTAGAGAAACAATTTAATTTCTTAGATCAGTGGGAAATGTATCATGATTTTAAACATCCAATAGACATTTACATGGAATCATTCTCTTCAAGGGTCCTCAATGTTGCATCTTTAGACTTTCAAACAAATTGCAGCAGCAAGTATAAGCTGTTAATTCAGCTTTTGTTGCAAAGTTTATATCATTTCTACATTTTTTCATTAAGTTGCAAAGAAGACAATCAATTTGGTAGTCCAATGTTTGCTTCGTTGCACTAGAAATTTGTATATACATTATCAAATTGATTTCAACTAATCACGAGTAGGATGTGTGTTGAATAAGCTTGTAGCTCGAGCATTTAATTTTTCATTTTTTAGTTTGCTTGATATGATAAAAATTAGGTTAGAGAGCTAATAAGGACTCCATCCCAATGGAGACACTGATAAAAATTTGTTTAGTTTTCACGAGGTTTTGTCTTCAAGATGAACAGAATGAGTTATAGGATACAATGGAGAAGGAAGGAACAAGTTCTGCATGTTCTTAGTGCCTCACAAGGAGAGCATTATCCCCATCCAGAGCAGATGTTAGTACTGAAATCTAGCTCGTCAAAATTTTAGCTCCTAACCAAGTTTTGTAATAAATATGCTACATGAAATCTAAAATTTTGTAGGATGTCCTACATTCTGATTATGCATTAGCCCAAATGTCCACTCATTCTATGGTTATATTTCCACTAGATCCAAAGATTTTTGCATATATTTCTATATTTCCAAAGTTGAAACTTATATTGTTGCTCCATTATTTTCATATGGAAATGTTGAACTTGCTAAGATATTTCACCTTTTCCAAATCTAGGTTAGTTTGCCAAAGCTTTCAAATTTTGAGTAACAATTTGCCAAAGTCACATTCATTTGAATTGAATGCCAGTAAAGAAAATGATTGCGACGTCATAAAGGATAATTATTATTTAACACAAACGAAAACCATAAGGACTTGATGCAAAGTTGTTCGAGAATGAACATTAGATATGGATTTGTGTATCATTAATGATCCAAAGGGAATTGAAAATTTATCTAGTATTCCTAAATTTCCAACACTCTATTTGTCCAAACCAAATTTATAGGTGCCAAAACTTTTTGCTTTAGTAGTCAAGTGCAAATTTAGGATTAACATCTTCTAGAACAATTTCTAAGGACATAATTGAAAATTTTCCCTCGGTTGTACAACATGTTCATATATAATATTTGATGGTGAACAATATTAGGCACATACAGACTGTATCATTCACCTGGTGACTCCACAATTAGAAGACTCCAGTGGAGGAAGGATCTTGCTAAAAGAAAGATGAAGAAGTACAATTAAAAGACCATGTATGAACTCATCAGTTTTCTCCATGATATTTTTTTCTTTTTTATCTTCTCTTTCTAGTCCTTCCAATTACAAGTCAAAAGAATCATCTTATGTTTTGTATTTTCATCTAATCACAAATCCATGGCTAAATATCCCTCCTTGGAAGAAGAAAATATGTCATCTTCTTGCATTATTGATCTTTATCAATGCCCTTCATCTGAACCATGTAAGGATCATGATGTCTCTATCCAAATACCTCTTGATCACGATCAGCCACGTAAACTTATGAGTAATAGAACTTATCTACTACCTTTTGATATCATTGGCGTACCTTGTAATCATCTCATCGTAGTTCAGCCTAAGATTCGGCAAGGAAAGTGTGCCAAATTTCCTTACAAACCCTTTCTCCTTCTTCACTATCATCTTTCTCTTCTTAGTGGTGCATCTTTCCTTTTGCCTCTTCTCATTATTTTATACTTTAATTCTAGTAACTAACTTCCTAACTACCAATCTAAGGGATACAATCAATTCACTAGATCTAGTACAAAACATCACTTGAATATGACCCACAACTCATAAAGTACACAACATCTCTTTTTAATTATATAAGATCACTTTTAAAAAAATTAAAACATAAGGAACAAAAAGGCCTTTATGTCCCCCTCATCACACACACACCAAAACTATGAGAGACCTTTAGAGTTAAACATTTCAACATAAACTTATATTGTTGCTCCATTATTTTCATATGGGAATGCCAAAATTGCTAATATATTTGACCTTTTCCAATCCTGGATTAGATTGCTAAAGCTCCCAAATTTTGAGTAAAGCTTTGTCAAAGTCACATTAATTTGGATTGAATTCCAATAAAGAAAATCATTTGTGGTAGAGGAAAGGAGAAGTATTATTTAACACAAACGAAAACTAAAATGCCTTAATGCAAAGTTGTCCAAGAAAGAAGATATATATGCAGTTTAAGATTGCCATTCAGAAATAGTTAGTGTTCTGTCTTCATCTTTAGGATTTCCTTTTGCAAGAATATTCAAATGATTGTTTGGTAGCATTACCTTCATTTGTGTTTCAAGTCTCCTTATCATTGGTAGTTTTATGTTTATGGGATTATGCATTTCTTTTGCTAATGGTGGACTCAAGAGATGGTTTAGTAATGCTCAGAAACTTGTGATTGATTCTCCAGATAGCATTTTATGTTCATTTGAGCACTCATATAAATGGAATATTCAGCAAACAATATTCATATAGTATGCTCAAAGTTTGAAAATTTCTACAATTCTTTAGCACTATAATATGGACAAATATTTGAAAACTTTGGGTGGAAATTTTGAAATAAAATGTAAATGTATCACCTCTAAAAAAACCTTAAGCAAGAGAAAATCCTCGATGCATACATGGAAATCTCTCACATCATTTGGTGGGAGAGCATACGGAGGTAAAATATAAGCAAGCTTCCCATTGGTAGAATATTTTACAGCACATTAATTCTATGTGTCAAATCATTTTCAAGAATATTTTTGGAAAATAGATCCAAATCTCCAGGCATTAGTTGTTCAAAGCATATCCATATTTTTAAGGCATGAAGGCATTTAGATGATAGATTGAAGGATGTAGATTCCAAAAGAGAAACCATGACCTATTTATATAGAAGGCATTGTCAGAATTTCCATAAATGCTTGTTTTAGATCATATTGTGATGCAGTTTGCGAGCAACTGGAACGGAATTGTAAAATCTAAAACATGGGTTTTTTTGGCGACGGCTCCAATTAGGTGTTTCATATAGAAGTTTTATGAATAAGCAATGGTGTGAGCACCACATGTGGATATTTGAGATCGATTCCATTTGACTCCAACAGTTGATGTTTTTTTGTAATGGATTAAATCTCTATGTTATTTTTAGACTTTTTATGAATTGATTGATAATTGTAGGATCTTAGATCCAATTTAGAAGGAATCTTACACCTATAAAGAAAGATGAAAAAAGAGAATAGGGGATTCAACCCACAAGGCTAATTGTTCGATTAGAAGGAGCTAGAACTTTGTTTGTAACGACTTTGGACTTAACGAAGGAGATGATTCTAGTGTTTCATTGTTAGAGATTCCTATGGTTTTAACTTCAGATTGTTTTTCTTGTGTTGTTCATATCTTATCTTTCATGTTTAAAT